>JANHFT010002152.1:126196-140561 GCA_032467955.1 Pseudoxenodon macrops
TAAACAGACTCAGTCCTGATTGGCTAAGACGGAGTTAACCCATTCCTGGCTGCTGGATCCACCTCTCTATGGAGAACGTGTTATTCTGAAAAGAGGCTACCAGATTCCTTCTGAATATTGGCTGCCATAAAATAACAGCTCTTGTTTTACAGGGTCTTTTGTTTGTCAATATGTGGCATGTTAGTTTTGAAGTAAGTGGACTACAATCCACTGCAATAAATAAGAATACTTAATTTAACCAAATTTGCAAAAAGGACAACTTTGGGGAATTTGTAGCCCTGTAATTACTTGCTGAACTACAGCTCTCCATAGCCCCAGCTGGATTGGTCACCTTAATGCTCCTCAGTGAACTAATGCTCCTCAGTGAACTAATTTATTAAAAATATATTCAGCTGTATTATCCTGGGTGAAAATGTCCCTTCACATTAAAAAAAAAATCCTGAAAATGTTTTTGTATAGTTTTAAAACAAGCATGCAACCAAATAATAAAAACCGAATGTTTCTCCTTGGTGGTCTAAGGCCTTGATCTGTATGTAATGGTTAAATGAAGAAACTATATAAATGGTTTCTGGTTTTTGTTTATCATTCTTATACCTACCATAATGTTTGGCCAAGGCTATAAAAATGCATGCATAACTGCATACAAAAAAGACCTGGCATTTAAACATTATAACACTAAATACACAACAGCAAATTTTTTCCCTATGATGCTCCTTTATTCTTGATAACCACCATGTAATAAGAAATAGGCAACACCACATCCTCACGGAACATGTTTTACTCAGACCAAACACAGTGATTAAGAAAAATGTGCAATGATTACTCTCATCATTCTTGTCCTGAGGCAAGTTAGCATTTACATCGGAATAACATGTGACATAGCAGGCGTAGAGAAAAGAAAAAAGAAAAGAAATGAGAAGACTCTTTTCTTTTAAAGACAAGCTGAGTACAATAGTTCCAAAGGTGACTGCTTGTAGCTCATTGATCTGTGATTAATAAAGCACCTAGCACTTAATCTGTCTTCTGCAAACAGTTGAGTAGGACCCTTGTACCTTGGTAATGCATCAACTGTAAATTACTGCATCACAATTAGTGGAAGATAGTTCTGTTATCCAGTTGCTCTGCTTATGGGATGTTTTTATGAGTTTCTGTCTTCCCATTGGTTTGATACTAGGCCAGGGGAACAGAGGCAGTGTTGGCTGTAGTTTTCCAACTACCCACGTCAGTTTGTAAATTTTCCAGTTAGATACAGATTAACAGAGTTAGAAGAGACCTTGTAGCAGAGGTGGGTTCCTACTGGTTCGGACCAGTACTATAGAGTAGGTAGTAAGCTGCTGGTGACGTCACAGAACTGGTTTTGGTCCGTGGACAGCGCCATCTCTTTTTTTGGATCTTTTTTTTGGAAACAAATGTTTTTGTGAATTTTTTCTGGTTTTTTTCTTCTGCGCATGCGCAGAAGCTGAGTTTCCAGCACTGCGCATGCATCGGCATCTTGTTTTTGGCCTTATTTGGTGTATTTATTTATTTTTGCACTGCGCATGCACACACCCCTGCCTTGTAGGTCATGTAATCCAACCCCCAGCCCAAGCATACTTTACACTATTTTTGACAGATGACAGTCCAGTCTCTTCTTGAAAGCTTCCAGTGATGAAGTTCCCACAACTCCTGGAGGCAGTTATTTTACTTTAATATTTTATCAAAGAGAAAATGAGATTATGATGGTGACAACGTATGATAACGATAATGCTTTTTATCTCCGATTTGTATTCTTACATTTCATTCCCACTTCAGTTTTACTTAATTACCTGTCTTTTCCTTTTATAGAGTTCTGCATGTTCTAATGTCTCTTGCAGGTAATTTAACACAGAGGGGTATTTGTCTATCTTTTAAAGAACTTCCTTTTTCTAGGTGAACCTATGTATTTAAGAAATGCATCGTTTCACTTCCAAATTCTCTCCCAATCTCCCAAAATTACCTAGCTTCCAAAAGTATGTAGGTACTTATAGGGGAAATAACTAGCATTCAAGCCTGCTTGCCTGCGGAAGCTTACCTTATGTTGATTGCATTTAATTTTAATGCAGTTTTGTTGAAGTGTGTAATAGCTATGTTGTAATGCACTATGAAGATTACTTAAATAAATTGTTTCCCTTTTAATATTTTCCTAGCTTGCAACCTTTTATTTTTAATATGTGCTTTTGTTACTCTATAAAATCAATACATAGATGATAGATACACTTTTATGGTTCCTTGAATATTCTGTAAACGGAAAAGTGCCATAAATATTACCTAAAGCAAGGATGCTTTGCCGAACAAATTTCATACTGTTGCATTAGTAAGTAAACATCCTATTTTAATGGCAAAGGATTCTTAACTTCTTCTGATCACAATCCGAAGAGGTAAGAAACTGTTGGTGGCAGGAGCTGGTTCTTAAAATTCCAGCAATGCCAACAATGTACCAGTAAACCCCTCTCCAATAGCAAGATAAAGGGTAAGGAAGCAAAAGCTGGAGTAACAATAGATCTGATGCCATAATGCCTTTTCCTACATTTCTTCTTAATTTGCCATTTGGCTTAGAGCTAGTACTATGCATCCTATTTTTGGAATTAATGGTGAGAGGTTAAAAAAGTACTCATTCATTTATATCAATTGGCTTTTCAGTGACCGTAGGGTACTTAGAAATAAACTTTTGCAGAGGGAAGAGTGGGAGGAAGGAAACGACAATATTATGGGGGATGGGCAGGGCTGTATTCTCCCATTGGTATTAAGCCAATTTACAGTGCAATGGACAAGGGTAGGGGTTTTGTGTTTGTGTGTGTGTGTGTGACTGCTGAGCTCCGCTGAACACTAGCAAAAACTGCTCTTTGTTAAGTGGTTTGCTGCCAAATTTCAGCTGGGAGATTGGAGGTCGAAAACAATAAGCTTGCATGCTATATTTGGCCCAAAGGCATTATCCCTTTTTTGCCCAGGAACAATCAATTTGATGTTCAAACTGAGTCCCACATCTCCATCTGGAGTTTCACTGATGACAATTGCTTTATGCACTAAGGTGTGAGGCTATTTTCATGTGTTCAGTGTTCTTGCAGACAGTTTGTAAGGTCATTCATCATTCTTCAAAACACTATTCCTTTACAAACCAAAGAGAGAGGGGGAGGAGGGAGGGAGAAAGGGACGGAGGGATGGAAGGAAGGAAGGAAGGAAGAAGAAAGGAAGGAAGGAAATATTACAGTCCAAAAGATGATATGAAAATCTCTCTCCTTTCAGACAAATTTGAATCTGGGATCTATAATTCCTTTTCCTTAACAAAATACAATAATTTCCCCCCCAAATAAATTGGGTTTGGGGAAGCAAAGAATCATATAGACACATCCAAGGATGGTGGGGAGAGGGAGGGAGAGAGAGAAAGAGAGAGAGGAAGAAAAGGAGGAACAAGCTTGACATTAAGATATTTGCTGGCCTTGGCCTAAAACGGAACAAGGAATTCTGTTTAGTAACAAGCAGTTAGAAAATCATTATTCATACGATCTATTCATACACTGCTGCTGTTGGTTTTTTTTTACTCTTCTGATTATAGAAAATCCTTGGAAAGATTATGTGAATTAGAGAGGAAATTTAAAATGGTGGTCTAAAATACTAATATTCACAATGGATGCTGAGCCAAAAACATTTTTCTCTTCCCCAGCACCCATTGTCCGTGATTCAGCAATAAATTCTGAAAACGCACCCCCTTTCTGCATATATTGCACATAAATCTCTCTTTTGCTCTCTCTCTCTTTGAAGTAAAGTCTTCAAATTGAATTGGTATCTGGTGACTTCATAGGCACCTCCATGCCGTTTCCTTGGCAACGCTGTGGAAGTGATTGTACTTCACCTTCATCTGAAATGTTTTCCTAATTTCCCAATCTAGACCAGTGTTTCTCAACCTGGGCAGCTTGAAAAAACATGGACTTTAAATCCCAGAATGTCATCTGGGTAATTCTTGGGGTTGAAGTCCATACATTTGCAAGCTTCCAAGAGTGTGAAACTCTGATCTAGACCATCATAGGATGTCTCTTCTCCAAGTACCAAGCAAGTCCAGCTATTCTGAGTCACTAGCATCAGACAAGGTCATTTGGAGTTGCTATTTTCTCATTTTTTAAATTTTTTGTTTCTTGTGACTAAAACACGCAGAAACACATGCATGTTGCTTCTATTACAGCAAATAGTATTGGCAATTGATACTTCAGCAGGGATGCTAGTGAAGAAAAGGAGGGAGGGAGGCAGGGAAGAAGGAAGGAAGGAAGGAAGGAAGGAAAAAAGAAAGATCCGATGTCACACTTTCAACAATGACAAAAGTGAATGCAGACATTTCTGACTACTTTCAGGGAAGCAGGATACTGTAAGATGATAAAGGGATGTTACATTCATTGTAACTTTGTTTCTTTTTTCATTGCCACATGTCATTTTGAAATCACTTTAATTCACCAGACGGATCATTTCACACAGACTGTTCCTGAATCTCAATATATGCTCAGATCATGTGTCTTCAGCGCTATTATGTTTGCTCTTACCATAATTGTATCTTTGCAACAGATACTGGATGATGAAGATAATGACGGTAATGATAATGATTACAGTGGTATTTTAATTGATTATGTGTCCTTTCCTTCTTTCAATCATATAGATTTACCTCATATTAATATACAAATGTTGCGTCAACCAGGCCACTCTTCCACAACTCCTATATTTTTTTACATCTTGACACGAATGCTGAAAAGAGATATATTCTCTGTGCCATCTACATACCTTTAAATGTCATTCTACAAGAAAGAAAATAAAGGGTGAAAAAGTCACAATAGCAATGAAAGCACCGAGAGCTAAAGACGGAGAATTTGTGACCTCCTGTTGTTTCTGAAATACACCTTCCAACAGCATAGAAAAAGAAGGCATCTATGGGGGACAAATTCTGTGAGGACTCCATATTGAAACCAGCCACCTGTAATGCACTTTGGTCAGTATTGGGCAGAAGACTAAAAGGAATTCTTTCCTGGAATCTATTACCTGAAACGCATTGAAGATACATGAAGTGTTTTTCTCAGATGAAACACATCCTGTTTTGTTGTTGTTGTTGTTTTGCTTCAACATAGAAGATTGCCTAGTGCACAAATCCCTTAATCAAAAGTGGTAGATCACTATCTGAACACATAGCTGAAAATATGGACAATTTAAAATAAATTTAATATTTTAATTTAAATATTTGATACTAAATATTAAGAATACAAAAATGATATCAGCCTACATGATTATTGAGGTTAATGTTTATTGCAAAGAAATCAAGGTCATTCATAGTTATCCCAAAGGGGCTTTTTCAGGAGGCAACTGGACTTCGTTTTTTTTCTTTTGAAGACATTTCACTTCTCATCCAAGAAGCTTCTTCAGCTCTGACAGGATAGTGGAGAATGGAATCTCTACATTCATTCATAGTTAGATTTGATTTTTGGTGGCCCAAGAAGAGATAAAGATGGATAGTGTGTTGCTGAAAATTAATCCTAGAAAAGAAAGTAGTGATAAACTTAAACATGAACATAAAGAATAAGTATATTTTAATCATAACAAATAAAAATGTTAAAAACAATGGTTTTCTAATGGTAATGATAGAGGTTTTTAAGAAGAGATTGGACAACCATTTGTATGAAATGGTATAGTGTTTCCTACTTGAGCAGGGTTGGACTAAAAGACCTCCCAGGTCCCTTCCAACTCTTTTATGCTGTTATTGTAAAATCTGGACTCTGAGAAAGACCAAGGACAAAAAAATCAGATTCATTCTTGCAATCATGATACAGAGTATCATGATTGCAAAGAAAAACCATTTAGTCAACCCTAGACCAAATCAACTCAAATTCTTCCCTTGATCAAAAACCAGAAACTCACATATTTGGGGCAAAATGTACAATGAACTAGGAAAATTATTGGCCTTGACAAGATTGAGGAAATAAAAGACAAAAAACAAGGGGATAGTCCAAATCATGTAAAATTACTGGAATATTCTTGGAACAGCTACAGCTTATTAGTAGAGTCAGGCAACCATTTGTTCATGAAATTATCAGCAGTGAGGATGGAGATAAAATATTATTTTTTTACACCACAGTTAATATCACATTACTGTTGTCTGTGAGGTTCTGTTTGGTATTTTTGACTTTCAAATCCTTCCTAAGGATCTAGGATCGCTAAATGTATCGTTGTAATATATATGCTGCATCAAATAAATTATTATTAATCATCATCATCATCTTTTAATTTATATCCCACAGGGGATTCAGCTAAAATACAATGCAGGCACACACCCAAAATGTACATATACACTATAATCCAACCTGATCCTTCAACCATGGATGAAGTGGAAAGGTTTAGCTTTGATATCTACCACAAAACAGTACCAGGTTTTCTTCACTGCTTCACATTTTCACATATGTGTTTTTTCTATCTGTATAGCGCTAGATTATGAGGTCCTTTATGAGCATTTTGCAAAGATTTTGCTTTTCCCTTTCTGAAATGTCTTGCTGGCAAGACTGCTTTTGTTGGTGTTGGAATTTAAATGGAACATCAGAAATAACTGAAGTGGCAGATGGAGACATTTATAACTTGCTATAAATTACAATAAATAAAAATTCAGTTCTATAGCAATTTCTGGGCTATACAAACTGCAAAATACTTGGGTTTATCTTCTTCCCCCTGTAGTTCCTCCCCCCCCCTCCAATCATAGTTGTCTTAATTCTTCTACAGTGTATTATATGGTGTATAATTCTGAAAGGCAGTTAGCCAAGGCTTCCATGCAAGAAGATATTGAAGAAGGCATTTTGAGGGGGGAGGATTGTGGGTTTTCTGGCACAACTGCTTTTAATTGCTCCTATTCACTGATGTTTTTTTTTAAAGTGTGCATGTTGGAAGTGGATTTAAAGAATTTGAACTGTAATTACTTGTCGTTGCAGCTGTACCATCTGCATCTTTGGGGAAATAGCAAATTGAACTAATCACCAATAATTGTTTCCAAGATATTTAGCATATCTTATATTTGAACATCAATGCATAACAAATGTTTATATTTGGCCTTTCATTTCTCCTCTTCCTTGTTTTGGCATCTCAAGTCTTCACTAGGGTGCTTCTTCAATGCAGCTGATAAAGGTATCTGTGGCATGTCTCAGCGTTATTTACATTTGTGTGCAAAAATTACCCTGAACATTCTCTTCATACTATTTGTATGTATTAAGTCTATGTTCATCTATGATTTGGTAGTAGAAGAGAGGGAAAACCTGTTGTGTGTTACTAAGGCCTGGTTAGGAAAGGGCAATAAAGTTATGAAGACCTTAATATTATAAAGTTATGTTCATAAACTGATTTCTTACATCTTATTTTTTTAAAGCAGTAGAATATGAGTCAAATCAGTGCTTGTATTCTGCTTTCCATTTGCCTTTGCCTGTAGAGACATAGTTGCTAACACCAACCACTGTCTGAATGGTTGGGCTCCAGCTGGTGAACTGCTTAGCCAAGATTTTAGTTATCTTCCTATTTTCTCTTGCCAGCAGCTGAAGAAATAATACTTTAAAGTTTTTTTGGCTGAGTTGATCGCAGGATGCTCCTTGGTTTCTGAGGATTTCTGGCAAATCAAGTTCCAGAAGAGACTCAAAGAGTGCTCTTGGAGATAGATGAAGAGCAAACCCAACTGTGCCCAAATAAGAGCCCACATTAGGGATTTATCAGGGCAATAGCAGCAGTAAAATACATTTATTTTTCTGCTGTTGTTGCATCTGCATAGAGTCATCCAGAAGTCCTGTTTAATGAAGTTCATTCTTTGGGGAGGAATGAGCTGATCGATCATGTGCAGGGCCACTGGGAGGAATATATTATTTATGTAGCACATAAAGTATTTTGGATTCTTTTGGACTCTTACTAGACAAGTCTTATTAAAGTGACCAAAGCAAGTCCTTGCATGATTTACTGAGAAGAAATCTAATTTGTCCCACCTGAAGAAGTGATTGGCTAGAATCCTCAGAACTATGAAGCAGAACACTTGTTTATTAGATCAATGATTGTCCTGGCTGTTGAAAGCTGCCAGGAAGTGACATGTGATTAAGTCCATGTGATTATGTCAACTTCCTTGAGGATGAAGTGAGTTTGCTTGCCTTGAAAGGGATGGTTGGGTGTACCTCCTTCTTAAGGAAACCATTGACAGACCCAACAATCTTGGACAATTGTCAGCCTTCAAACTTCCTTTCTGCTGTAATCTCACAGAGGCAAGATTTTTTCCCCCTTCTCTCATAGATAGATAAGCTCTAAATTTAGCTATACCTTTGTGGCTTTGCCATTTTTGTTGCTGTTAGCGGCTTCCAAATGTTTTTAATGTTTGTTATTATTATCTTTAATTGTATAAGCCTCTTTACCTTTGTGCTGTGGGTAGTTTGATTTAAAGAGCTGAGGTGTCGTAGTGGTTAGAGTGCAGCACTGCAGGCTATTTCAGCTGAGTGGTAGCTGCAGTTCAGCAGCTCAAAAGGTTGACTCAGCCTTCCATCCTTCCGAGGTGGGTAAAATGAGGACCCAGATTGTTGGGGGCTATACGTTGACTCTGTAAACCACTTAGAGAGGGCTGTAAAAGCACTATGAAGTGGTATATAAGTCTAAGTGCTATTGCTATTAATGAACTGATTTTAAAAAGTTGTGCACTCTGCATTTAACAAGCACCCCAAATGAAATGCTAGATTAAATATGCATCCTTCTTCTCTGCTCTTTAACATGAACTCTGACTGAAGTAAGTAGACCAGGTAACAAAGTTTGTTTGCATGGAATGACATACAATCAGCTTCCCCTGATTCTTGAAAAGGGTCCATACAGTTGGCTTCTCTATCGATGACTGGATGTTGAAATGCTTTACTAAGAACTGTAAACAATTCATGCATAAATAGTTCCTATACAGCTGCTACCTCCGTCCCATCCAGAAATGCAGTATAAAAGCTGCTGTTCTCCATCGTTATTTAATGGATTTAACTAACAAAAGACTTTCACAACAACTCCAATTTTTAGTATTAAAAATTAACATAATCTTTGATTTAAAAAAAAGAAAACAGCAAAATCTCTTTCTTCATTCAAAATAAGCCTAGTTAATTCACAGGAACCGATAGGTTATTTATAAACTCTATTTAATATGAATATTCTTTTAACAAAGCCACTGTCTTTAACTTGATATTTCAAGAAAGAACGTAAGCAATTTCAGTACCGAATAGCAAAACTCTCTTGGGTAAGATTTTCGCTTTGAAATATGATTCGTGCGTAATTTCTCTGACCATTCACGGGAGGAATCAGGAGGACATGATCTCAAGTCAAGAACTGTTTTGAAAATTCAGAGCTGCTTTAAATCCATGTGCAAGACCCATCCAATCTGTAGCCAAAGACATAATCCAGTAGTCACTGCAGAGATAGTTATAATTTCTCATGGCCAAGATGTAGAAAATAGCCATAGAAGTCTGTTCTCTCATAACATAGCACAGGGAATGTACCAAGAACTGTAACCTTTCTATTTTTCCAGTAAAATGAAATGAAATCTTCAGACACTTTAGACCTTTATGAAAAGATGAAATGTGTCTAATTTCATTGGGGTATAAATGTAGATTTTCAATATGACTCTTTTGCCAAGTTGTCGTTTGGAAGAAGAGAGTATAATAAAAAGTTACATTATATTAGCCCCTGCTTTGAAGCACACTCTTGCTATGTGTTAGCTGATAAGATGAAGGCCATCAGGTATTTTTATGTTTTGGTTTTATTTTCTTTCTTACTCAGGCTACCCCCAAATTTAATTAGCAAATAAATATGACAAATTCACAAGCTCCTTTCTCCCTCCTTTTTTCCACTTTCCTTTCCTTCCTTTTCTTCTTTCCTTCCACCCAATTATATTGATATAACCTTTAGCATATTAGTAACACTGTTCTGCCTGGCCACATGGATAAAAGCCAACTGGAGTAGCTGCCACATGGCAGTTGCTTCAGGGGACAGATTTGATGTGCAACATGTTTTGCCCTAGAATTCATATGCATCTCATGGAAAGTTTCCACACTGCTGCCAGATATTTCAGATAATGCTTTGATGAAGTCAAGGGGACCCATGAGGTTCCAATTAATTACCTGAAATACTTTGCCCTTCCTTTTGCACATTAGTTTTCCTACAGTGATACTCCTATCTACAGCTTCATAGTGATGGAACTGTAGAAGTCTGGTTTTTGTACCAATCAGAGGTTTATGTACTATAAAAACCCCTTCCAATAAACAAGTCTTGAAAAAATGCTTCTTAAATGTATGTATGCATACTTATTATATCTCTCATCAGATGAGTCCCTTTTATAAGTAGCTTTGATAGCAAATTCATGATTGTACATAAGTGTCTCAGACATCAAGAAATTCATTGCATTCATTTTTCTTACATTTGATCAAAAGACTGAATGACCAAGAAACAAGAAGGGCAAATTCATTTTGCAAATTATAAAGTATTTAAGCTCTTTTTTATATTCTGTAGTCTATAACATAAGCTCAATAGTTAGATAATGCCAAGCTATAATATGGTTTGTTTTGTTTTAGTTTAGTATATCAGGGAGTTCTGATTTTATTAATTAGCTATGAAATAAACCATTATGGCTTGCTCAACAAACCATAGTTTAACACAATGTGTGTGCTGTGTTTGAAAAGTATGCTTTAATAGGATTTGAACATATTTCATATGTCTTATATTTTTGTTTTAACCTGTGCATGAAATTTATCTTCTCCATATATTCAGAATGAAGATTCAAGGCAATTTTATATGATACAAAAGAGGTAGGAGAATAAGACTACAATTGAATTGGTAGAATTACAAAGGGTGCAGGATATATCTCCATAAAGGAACAATCAAAGCATTTTCCTATTCCCCAAAGTTGACATCATCTTAAGCATGATATCTCAGCTTTTCTCCCTCCTTTGCATCCATTACCACTAGGTCGCCCATAATCTAGTTTTCAGATCCCAATGCAGCTGCTCAAATCAAGAAGTGACTATGCATAAAGAAATATGCATATCAGAAAATGAAACCATTTCAAACCACTGAAGCAAATGATCTGATCAATATCTCTTGACCACAAGATACCATTTTGCCTAGGTACAGTTGTTAGAATCTCTACCTTTCCAATAGGCAACTAAATTATCTTAAAGAAGATTGAGGAGAGGTATCTCACCCTCAGTAATCCCAATGCATTCCATTATTTAATCATAATACAGTTAAAGAATCACAAGGAAACATCATCTGCTATTAACCTCAGGTTAAAGCAAACCCAAAGGACATCGTGAACGAAAGGTAATCTTGACTGGAGACCAATCAGCCTAAAGGAAGGACAAAAGTTCATTCAGCAATGCAAGTACCATGTGCCTTTTCTGCTTACATGAAGGGAAGGAGAGGACTATGAGTTTTTATCCTTTTCTGGATAAAAAAAATTGAGATAAATGGCAGTCTCCAAAACCTTTTGTCGCTCCTCAGTATATGCAAATAGGACTCACTCTCATAGCATGACACAATTTTGCATAATTTGAATTTCTCAAGGGGCAAATATACACGACTCAATTCACAAATGGGATTCCACTTTTTTTTTTTTAAATCAGTGGTAGGTTGAGATTTGTTGTTATGGTGTCATCTATTTTTAATTGGTATTTAAGCTGGATTACTTCATACTAAACTACTTTAAGTGTCTATGGCAGCTAAGTGACTCACAACTATTAAAGTGAATGAAGAGAAAATTGGCTTTGTACCGTTCTTAGCAATTTTCAGGTAGAGGCTTTGCTGTTACAAATCTATCATGCATATGTAAGTATTAGTGTAAAGCTGCATTCTTTGGTAAAGTTGAATATTTTGCACATAGCTTTACAAGGCACATATTCAAGATGAATAACCAATAAAGATAGCACTGAGCACTCAGAATATTAATGAAGTATATAATTCCTTATTCCATGAACAGCACCACGAGGATACTCTGCTCAATTTATGCTGCATGCTCACACCATTCCAAGTGTTATTCACAGTAATGGAGAGAAGATGACCTCCATTGTTCTGCTCTATATCATCCACAAGTCCTGGATTGTGTGGAGGAATATTGAACATTGAAGGTGTGGTTCCAAACATCTATGGAATAACAGAGTGTTGAATAACCAATGTTGTCTGTACTGATTCTGGCTATTTTTCAGACTGCTGCTACCCTCTAATTTGTATTGAAACTTGCATTTATGTCTACTGAAAACTTTGCTTACCACTACTTAAACAAAAATTCCTCATATGGAAATGATTTATAATAATAAATTCAGATGCTTCTGAGCACACACAACAGAAATGAATTATTTCTTGGCATATTGCAAAGCTAAGGTTACAATCACACCATTAGTTGTTGGGTGGGGTTTTTTATTTTTGCATTTTTTTCAAAATAACTCAGTTCTTAAGCATTAAACATCCCTTAGCTTTTAATCTGTAGTACCTGTAGATATACATTTAATCCTGTCATCATCTCTAGTAAGGAAAGGAAGAAAGGCAAACAAACCCCCAAAGCATAACAAATAACCCAAATCATTTTAACTTTACATTGAAAAAAAATCTCTTCAGAATCTTTTGCTCTTAGCTCTACTTTTATTACTGCAGAATCCCATTATGACCTATATCTTTTAAAGGAAAAGTCTTTTCATTAAGCAACTTGCTAACAGAAAGAACAGAGGATATTCTCCCATTGTGACCTTCTTGGAGGAAGGTACAATTTCTGTAGGAGAAAAGCAGGCAGAGCTGGAGAGCAGAGTAAAGTATGTTATCAGTTTGGAGTCCTTGCATTGTCACAAGAGATCCAAGTCCATCCCCCCATGGTGAATTCCATTGACCACTTTCTAGCATCCATTTAGTGCTGACTGTCAGTTGACTAGACTTTTGTGTATAGGCTTCAATAAATGGTTTATGCTGCAACCTTAAAAATGGTCCTAATTCTATCTGTCTGAAATTTAATCTAGTAAATGCTCTCAAATTTTTTTTACAGGAAGGGAGGAAGGAAGGAAGGAAGGAAGGAAGGAAAAGAAAGAAAGAAAGAAAGAAAATAAGTTGAGCCCAAATTTGGGATTCAGTGACAATTTGCAGGTGGGTGAAACAGGAGAGGAACACCTCTTTTGATCATGTTTTAAATGGATTCATTTCTAGATTGCTGACACAAGACATCAACACAATAAAAAATATGCACACAATCCAGAGGTCATTTACTGTACAGCATTTCTTTGCTTCCTGTTCCCCGCCCCTGACACGGTTCCTTTATGTGACTTAGCTAACTCCTATCCCCCACCCATTCGTTTAATCAAAGACAGAAGACTCTATGCAGAAATAATTTAGTCAGTGTCTGTCCCATTTTCCTCGTTTTGAACAAGAAGGTTAACGTTTTGTCTAGACAAAACTGGTCGGCCTTCGTTTGTGAACCTTAATCCCTGCAGGACACTTCATCTCTGAACATGTTTCTTATTTTCCAGACAAGCCTAGGGGATTTGAATCTTTCAATAAAATTCCTGGCTATAGTTAGGCTGCCTTTTAGTGCTGATTTATACATCAATAAAGCATTTCTAAAATCCCCATACCATCAGAGGTAGAGTAGGTTTTAGACATGTAAATAACATGGCTTAAGGCATCGTGTATTTGGACAGTAATTCATCCTAGCTTTTGACTTTTCAAAGTGGCTTGCAAGTTCTGAAAGTATAGAACAGATTTATTTTCCTTTGTAATGAGAAGAAAAGATCTCGGTACCGATCATGCTCGTTACTGTATTTTTCTTATAATGGACTGAATTATTTTGCTTTCGTAAGAGGTGAAAAAACCATGTTGATATCCTGTTATGTACCAGTTCTACCATTCTCCTGGTAATTATTTTTTTAATAGAATTTTTTTTTTTAAAACAAACACACATACAAACAAACAAACAATGCATTTTCTCTCAGTATTAACCGAGTCAAAAAACTTGTACCGTTTATAACATCCCCAAACAAAGTTTATATATTTCAATTTCTGTCATAATATTATTTCTCTGATTTTTTATTTTATTTTTCTCCTACTTCTTTTCTAATATATAAACAATATAATCATTTGCCCTAACCCCAAACCTTTCATTATTATCAAAACAAATCTCTTATTCCCTTTTTCAAATTACAAAGACAATCCTTTCTATCCTTAATTCCTAATTTCTTGTTATAATTTAATATTTTGTCAGATGGACCAACTTATCATTTCTTATTTACCATTTTATCTCAAAAATATTTTCTTTAAATTTACTTAAATTTAAATTTTAAGTTTTTCAAATCTCTTTCAATAATCA
>JANHFT010002152.1:152037-172785 GCA_032467955.1 Pseudoxenodon macrops
GATTTCTTGCGTGCAGCCAAAACATCGTGTTTGGAAGAGTTAAGGAACGCGTGGCTGGGCGCGTGCATCTGAGTGAGTGTCCTCTTCCAAAGGCAATCTGAAAACTGCAGGCAAGAAATTTGGAAGAGGATGCTCTGGAAAAAAGCTTTGAAAAAGCTACATTCGTAGTATAAGACGCACCCAAACTATCAGGCCTCTTTTGGGGGAGGGGAAATGCATCTTATACTCCATATAGAAATTCCTAAAGGAAATCAATCCCGATTGTTCTTTGGAAGGATAGATACTGATGATCAAATACTTTGGCCACCAAATGAGAAGAGAGGACTCATTGGAAAAGATCCTGATGTTGGGAAAGATTGACAGCAAAAGCAGAAGGGAATGGCAGAGGATGAATTGGTTAGATAGTCATTGATGCAATAAACATGAATTTGAACAAACTCCAGGAGACAGTGGAAGACAAGGGCCCCCAGTGTGCTATGGTCCATGGGGTTGTAAAGAGTTGGATACAACTTAGCAACTGAACAACAACAACATCATATAATGACAGGGAATGCCCTATTTCAGGAAATATTCAGGGAATGACATTCCTAAGCATTCAAATACACTTTTAGTAGAGTCTAGTGATCCTGTGACTTACAGTCTTCCCTTGAGCAGGGAAATCAACTATAGTCTGAATCACATGGACACTTAATTTTGGAACTCAAGGGCCATGATTCAAATCTGTGTTTAAAACTTGATAGGAAACTGGTTGGTGGGGGCTCTTATTTATTCCATGGCTGTCATGTCAGTTTAAATTTACCCTTATAAGTTCCTGTTGAGACCATCATTTTTTCAACCTTCTAAATACCATCTCTTAGTAAGCAGATTCTAAAAGGGAAGAGATTGAAGGAAGCTGAGTCACATGGTTGCTTTCTTAACATCAAGCAGAATGTCAAGTGTGTCTCAGTCAGAATCACAACAAAGTTTGAAAAGTTAAAACTGTCAAATCACAGCCTCTCTGCTTGAAGCCTAGGAAAAGTAAAGGAGCATTTTGTCCGGAAAGATCATTTGATCCTAGAATTTGACAGTAGGTAGTGGATTTAGGGATAAAGTAAAAAAGCACATATACAAAGTTATGAATATTTGCAGAGAACAGATAGAATATATTGATTTTTTAGGATGCTTAGTATTTCTGTGACAGATTATTGAAGGTTCTCAGTACAATTACTTTTTCATACTTATCCTGAATGACAGAAAAAGAAGCCATGTCCTCTCATAAACACTAATTCATAAAAGCTTCTCCTCTTTCTTTAGAAGATTATTACCATACAATCTCTCATTCTCCTTCCTCCTTGAGTTGCACTAAAAACAGATTTAGGCAAAGTATGAATTTCAAAACCCTGCTTTCTGGGCGGAAGCTAGGAAAGCATTAATGAATAATTATGCTTAAAGCAGCAAGTTATATTAAATAACAGGAAAAAATCGACCCATACAAAATGTGTATGAAGAGAGCTAGTACCAAAGTAGGGGTAAAATAGGAATATCTACTCTGAGAATTAACCATGTTTAAGGAGAAGAAAAAGATAAGATGGCACTTTATGTAGAGTTGATAATGTTTTTTCTTTACTGGAATGGGGTAGAGATAGATTACCACCCCAATGATTATATGTTTAACGTTACTCAACAGATAAGACAGTCAATGAATTGAGAAGCAAAGGGAAGTAAAATGAAAAAGCAGCCAAGAAAGATTACATTTTTTTAAAACCAAGAAGGAGCTAGATGTCTTGTTTAATGTAAGTGGGGAAAAATATGAGAAAAGAAGAAGAAAATCTGAAGCGGGAGTAATGCAGACTAGAAGCCAAGTGGCACTCTGGTTGGGGGAAAAGGTTAGTGGTTTGAAAGGATATGGAGGAGATCAAAGGCTGAAGGAAGGAAGAACCAGATAATGAGGGAGGAGTAACTTCTGACATGATGTTTAAATTCTTGTTCAATTATTCAATCCTATAGCTAGTATGGAAACCTCAGAAAATACATCTGAAGATTTCTTTCTTACTGTGATCCAAGTTGAATGAGCAAAATGTTACAGTGAAGTCAGTATGAAGAAACTTAACAATATTTCCTCGTCAAGGCTGCCATTTTCATAGCTTCTGAATAGGGATCCAGTTCTGTATTAATAATAAGTGTAGACAAATGCACATTAGCTATGCAGATAGCAAAGGCCTTTATTGTTTGTCAGCTTATGCTCAGTTACATATATTTTCCTGAACAAGCTTTAAAATGCCTCTTAAAGCCAAAGTTTATTTTGGAATAAGGTGGGGAGAGAAGGAAAAGTGTGAAATCCAAATTCTTACAATTTAGATCTTGAAACACATTTATAAATTATGTGTTTTATTATTTACAATTAGTGTAGGGTATTAAAACCTACTGTCAGGATAAAACTTCTTTTGTAAGTCCAATAAAATAATCTTTAACCAGATCAGTTTCTTCATTTGCCATTTGCACTATGTTCTACTTTAGTTCTTTTCTGTGTCTTATAATCCATAATTTTCATCTATTTTCCCATGCTTACAAATTCTTTATGTTCTGGTATCTGCATCAGGCAAAACTTGTTCCATCTCTTGTAAATCTTCCAAACTGTTCTCTTTCACACCAGTAATTTCTGCTTTAATATTTTACAATATAATCTGTGCATCATTGTACAGGATGCATCATTGATGAGACTGAAGCTGCTATTTTTTCATCCTATTTTTCAAAAGTCTCCTGAAATAAAATATTTCAAATGTCAAAGTGTTTTCTGTCATTTTCCAGGTTCCAATGCTGACTAACAAGGTTTTTCCCCCCTTTTTACTTCTCTGCTTTGAATCTATAATCCCCGCTAGTGTTCAATTTCTGAAATAATGTCTCAAGTTGCTGTTTTAATTTAAGTTTGTCTAAAACAATTTGGTTCCCATGAATGAGCTGTTCGTTTACATAATTATTTCCAAAATATTGTAGCAAAAGTCATACTGCTCCATTATTTAAACTGATCTTTAATTCATTTGCAACTTTCTAAAATTAGACGTTTAGCTTTTTGCAATTTATTTCTAATTTTTTAATTCTTAATCTTAAGCTTACTTTTAACTATTTGATCCATTAGGGTGGGTTTTTTCTAAGTATTTTTTTTGGGTGACAATTAAGTAACTATTAGCTTCTTCCAATCTTGTCTGATTGTTTCCTAGGTGACATCTTCTCTTCTCTTTCCCCAAGGTCATCTATACATTCCATTACATCTGCTAATGCATTGACGGTGAGTTTCAGTACTTAATACATCAAGGTTCTAACTAATGGCAAAGCACCCTTATTTTAAAATGAAGAAAACTATTACCGTAATTTTTGCTACCTGTGTGAGCAGAATGGAAAGAAAGTTTTGAAATAAATATTTCCCACTAGAAAAGCTTATCTACTTATTTATAAATGAAAACTATTCATAATTATGTATTTCTAGACACACACACATACATACACACACACACACACAAACATGGATACAAATTTCTAACAGAAGAATAGGAACCATGGATGGGACCAGAATTCCTCTTCTCATTGCCTGACTGACTGTGGCTACAACCCATAGTGAAAGCTCTTGTGACATAGATTATATACCGTACTTTCTTCATTGGCATTTCTGATTGTAAGTTCTGTACCAACCATTTACAAACCTTTCTTCTATATACATGCTTTTTCAAACAAGCAGGGGAAGGAGGAGGGAAACAAGCAACTTTCTAGCTAATTTGTTGCAGACTACTCTATCAGGACCTAATTACAATTGTAGAGTCAGGAAATAGATTCCATTCCCTGTACATTACTAATGCTCCTCAAATCCTCATTTATCATGTTGAAGGTTATGTAGAAATGATGTACAAGAAGCCCAAACACTTTTATTGCAATCATTCCCACAGTACATATCTGTAAGAGGCAAACTTCTTAAATCCCTGGGTAATGTCAAAATTAAAATACCATTCAGATGGGATTACATAAGAAAGTACAAAGTCTGAAAGAAAGAAAAAAGACAGTAAAGATAAAAACAGAGTCCCAAATCATAAATTATAATTTAAAGAAATCTTGTTTAAGCAGATACAAACTAAAATACTGGAGCATGAACTGTCATGTATCCAACATTGACCTTTCTACAAAATTTATATAGTGCTACAGCGACACTTGGGATAGATAGTGTATTCAGGTTTCATAGCAAGATATTTCTTCCCTACCATCTCCTGCAGCTCAAAGAGATACCTTCAGTTCTTTTCCATCAGCTTGGTTTGGAGGTGGTCTATTTTGCTTGTCAGTTTTATGATAAAGTGCCTGAATGAAACACAACTGCTTTAGGAGAGACTATAGCCCAGCAGTAGATTTTGGTCTGTTATTCTGTTTGCGTCTATTCTTCCTCCAACCCAAAGGTGGGTTCCTACCAGTTCTATTCAGTTCTATAGAGTAGGTAGTAACTCCGCGGTGATGTCACAGAGCCAGTTCTGTCGGTGGCTCTGTGGGTGCCGCCATCTTGGATTTTGCTTCTGCGTATGCGCAGAAGCTAGTTTTTGACTGCCATGTGTGTGCTCGTTCGCACGCTTTGCGCAAGCGCTTGAGGCACGACCCTGAGCAAACCAGCAGTAAGAAGATTCAGAACCTACCTCTGCTTCAACCTGTTTTTCCCTCACCCACAAACGCATACACACTCCAGAAAGGGCTTACAAAAGAAATGAGACTATAAAAATAAAACACAGCATCTAAGCTTCTTCACAAAGAGAGGGTGCACATTTAAGAAGTTAGCCCTACCTTCACACCTTCAGCCCAACACATGAAGAGTAATAAGCAGTTTCTCTCCCTCCTTAGCCATATTGATGATATTATAAAGAATTGATGAATTGAAAACCAAGTTATCACTATTTGCCCAGACCACACACATCAGTAAACTACCTCACAGGCCACTCAATCAAAAGATCCTGCTGCCTTTATCAGAGGTGGGTTCCTACCAGTTTGGACTGGTTCTACCGAGTAGCTAGTGGGCCGCTGGTGATGTCACAGAGCTGGTTCTGGTCTGTGGATTCCACCATCTTTTATTTATTTTTGGGGGGGGGGTTTGAATCTTTTTGGTTTTTTTTTCTTCTGCGCATGCACAGAAGCAGAGTTTCCGGCACTGCACATGCATCAGCATCTTGTTTTTGGCCTTTTTCCTACTGCTCATTCGCGCACCCATGAGGCACACATGCATGCACCCACAAGGCATGCCCTCACCGTGCAGGAGACAACAAACCAGCGCTGAAGTAAGTTAGAACCCACCCCTAGCCTTTATGCATCATTGAGTGCATTGCATGAGATCCATTGAGTAGAAGAAGTAAAGGAGGAAGAGAAGGTGGAGGGAAAGAAGCTGTATTTCCTATTACTCTTTGTTGAATTCAAGCTGACAATAGTCTTCATTGATTGCAAAGTGAGAGGAAAGTAAGAAAACAATAACTGGGAGACTGAGTAAGATTGGTGATGCAAAGTGATTTTAACCTTATCTAATTGTCAGGGGTTTGGACTAGAAGATCTCCAAGGTCTCTTCCAGCTCCTATTCTATATTCTATAAGCTAGGTATCTCTCCAGTTGTCAGTGCTCCAAAAAGCTTCCAAGAAAACAAGGCAAATAAAATATTAGAGTCTAGAAAAGTAACAGATAATAAATTCGTTGCTCTTAGAGTTGGAAATAAGATAAATATAATTTTTATTTCTGCTTTTATGGCAAAACTTTCCCTTTCTCTGCCAGGATAGCAACTCTCTGTGCACCAAAACACGATAAGGAACTAAGCGAAGGAAAAATAATGATGGGAAGATGAAAATTGATATGTATAATTCATGAATATTGGAAAAACAATTCCAGTTGGAAATTACTAGATTTTTTAATGCTTATTACAAAGAATAACAAAGGAATTTATATGTTTTCCATTCTGTGATGACAAAATCTATGTCCCTTTCATCACTGCTTGTAGCATTTGCCTAAGCTTATGAAATTATTATTGTGTTCTCATGAATCTAAAGATTCCTTGGCTTTTTCATCACCAGCAAAAAAATTCTATGTTAGTGATCTATTGAAGAAGTTGAAGCAATTAGGTGGATACTCACAGTAGTAAATTAAATGAATTGAATTTTTTTTTCATATAAAAAGTTCCAGAAAGATAATTAGCTACAAAAGAGAAGCAAATCAATACTGAAGACAGCTGGGTTGGGAAGCGATGAACAGTATTGGAAGAAAAAGTTGTATGTTCACTTGAAGATAACGAATTTCAATTTAGCTTTTAGCATTACCTCATTATAAAATCATAATTTAGAAGCTGGCTTGATACATACATAGAAGTTCTCATGCTTCCAGGATGATGACATAAAATGCAGTAAATTAGTTTAACTATGGGCTGCAATTTGATTTCTTTTAATATCTGTTTTACATTATAAATTAAAGATACCATTTCTCATTGTAGCATGGGCATACTGGTCACCAAAGCGAGGATAATAAAAACACATTTCCCATAACTACATTCCAGCATCCAGCAAATGAAAAATAGTGTATTTAGTCATTGTTCTTTTCTGGCTTTTCTTTTATTCCATGGAGAAAGCTTATTTATCATTGGATGAACTCCAAAAATTAGCTCACAAGTTAGCTCAGAATAATAGTTCAGAAGTTGGAAGTGGTAACACCGTCACTGTTTAACTGAAAATACTGCAAAGTATTAAACAATCTTCTATGGTTTTTCTGCAGGCTAAATGCTGAGTAACAACTGATGTGAACATTTACTGAAATAAAGGGAAACTGCTATTTTAACAAATGCCCATGAACAGTAATTCTTTAAATCCAAATATGGACAATCCACAAGCTATATGCAATTATCATTTCCTACTTTGGGGTCCACAGAGCACTCCAAGATAATAGGATTGTAATTAGGCAGCAAAGCTATTGATTTGATGAGCATTTTTTTTCTTTTTAATTGGTTCAAGCTAAGAATAGCCCTAAATATGTTTGTTCAATCACCTAAAATAAACCACAAAGCCCATATCATTTTGACATTTTCCTAAAAGAAAAAAAAACCTTGTATTGATTTTGAAGTAAGAAAATTAAATGATAAACAGAGAAGAAGAAAGGGCTTGTGAAAGAAAAAAAATCAAGAAAGAACGATCAAAGTGGACAAAGAAAAGAAAATTACAAAAAATAGAGAAAGAATGACAACCAATTTCCATTGGTACCTTATGAATTAAAAAAAACAATCCATCAAATGTTGCTGTAAGGTTAACATTTGTCCACATCATTTCTATAATTCCATATAATTTTAATCATCAGATCCCACAATCAACATTTAATTCTTTCAGTTCATCTAAAAAAAAATCCAAAACTTGTTTCCAAGTAGAAACAAAAGTAGTCAATCTTTTATTCAAAGTCTTTGATTTATTCAATCAAAGATGTCAATTTCACCATCTCCACCTTCAATTGTAGATATTTATAGATCCTTCCGCCTTTGTGCATATAAAAGGCTCATTGTTGGTAGATAAAAGCAAAGTGCCGTAAGATTTTTTAAAAAAAATTGTTCATTAAGCCCTAAAGAAAAGTCTCTGATTTTCAATTGAACATTCACTTTTAAAATCTTCTGTACTTTTGGGCTTTTCCCAGTGATTTTCATATGTCATTGTACAATACTTATGTGGTTCTCTGAGTCCATAATAAGGGCAACTATTATGACATCAAAGATAGGAGCATGACGACTCACATGGTTAGGACACTGGGTTAGGAAGCCCACGTTCAAGACTGTGTTGCCATGGAGCAGGATGAGCTCCCATCCTTGGTTCCAGCTCCTGCTGAGAACATGAAAAGAGCCTCCAACTGGACATCCATTGGGCAGTGGTGATGTCATTGGCTAATTCTTTCAACTCACAAGTTCCTCAGTGCTTCTGACACAAGTGTGATGCAATGGTTTGAAAGGATGGGGGAGAACATTCCTTAACATGAAAAATCACCTACTTCTGTTTTAGGAACTATTTTCACATTAATACAACTGCAGGCAGGTGGTAATGGAACTCTTTCACTGTATCCTCCAGTCCCAGTTTCTATTTCCACACTTGGAAGATTCAGACGCACAATCCTGCTTTACGGCACATAACCCTCCATTTTTGAAAACTTCTTCAATCAACATTGTTAAAACCCCACACAACCAACTTGCATAAAATATGCTTATCTTTTCATATAGCGCTCCCAGCCCATAGTGGGTGAGGTGATAAGATTGTGACGATGGCATTAAAGAAACCAGAAAGTGAATGTGGCCCTTCTGTCACCTTGCATGTAATAATTATCGAATAGCAGAATGTTTCTCAAATTGGGTGTTGAGATCTGAATTACTGCCGGCTCGAGGGTTTTAAAGACATTTGTTCCAGCAGCTCTTGATGGCACTTTAAATCAGTTTTCCACCAAGTTTCTCATAACCAAATTAACAGACCAATCTTATTTATGTTTAGTGTGAGGTAAATTTAATAGGATCTAATTCCATATAAATGTGAACAGCACCCATCTGTCTCTAATGACAATTCCAAATTGTATCTTTTTCTTAATGCCTTAAAATCTTCTCTTTTTCCCTTGTTTGTGTGATGCTATACATGTATCTCAAGAAAAGTTCTGGAAAATGAAAATGCTTGTGTGATTTAGAACATTTTTATCCACATAAAAACTATAGTGCTTCTCTTATGTCAGTTTAAGGATAAATTGCCCTAAGGATATATAGCTGAATAAAGGTCTCATTATCTGCTGTTCAATTTTCTATCAGCCATATTTATCTGGCATGGGGAAACAATTTTACTACAATTTCTTGGGAAAGGTTTGGGCTAACAAATTTCAAGCAACTTGCAAATAATACTAGTCAGAGAACACCAGTTGCAGAACAGGACAACTCACCACGGCCAACTCTCCATGGTTAATTCATCATGGCCAACTCATCACAGCTAGCTCACTGCGGGACAATTCACCATGGTCAATTGATATTTCTTACCTAAACAAAGAAACAAAAGGATCAAGAATAGGGGGAAAATAGCAGTGGGAGCAGGAGTGATTTCCTACCAGCTATCAGCTTCCCCCTTAAGTTTCCTTGTGACAATATGGCCAGGAGCATTGGAAATCTTCCCTTCCTCTCCCCATCCCTCCCTTCCCAGTATAAGTGGCTGCTGCTGCGTGATAGAGGGAGTGAAGGATTACCAGATTATCTGGCAAATTGCCACAGAACAATGAGAAAGATCTCTTCACCACAACAACAAACAATATCACTGAAGCAGCCACCACTTTCCCAAATTTCATTCCCTCGGGGGTTATGATTCCCAAATTTTGGACACATTCTCTAAATTGTGTACGTTAGCGCATTTGAGGTACCTTAGTTCAAAAATGGTTGTCCAGTTTCACCAAATAACAGACCATGGCAACAAGAGTTTTGGTGGTAAATAGAAGTTCAGTTTTTGTTTTGATTTTTGGTTGTATGTTACATTTGTCAAGAACTGTCCTTACTCCAAACTGTCTTGTATATTATTGCTCTGCTTCTCTTAAAGTCAAACAGAAAGGTAGAGAAATATCAATATTACTTGATCACTTATTGAAAAAAAGCGTATGCTTTGAAAGAGCTTTTGTAAATCACTCTTAAAAGAAACAACATAGATTTTAAAAGTAAATGTTACCAAAACTGTCTGGAATTAGCAACATTCCTGCTTTATATAGGTCTGTTTGTTGCAGAAGAAATTCATTGCAAAAAAAAGTATAGAGTAATTGAGTTTCTGACTCATATGTTGGTGGTCCCTTATAATAGTTAAATGTCCTTTGCACATTTATCTTTTATCACACTGAGTCATCATAAGCCATTTTCAATATATCTTTGAAGCTGTAAACTAATCAGTTTTGAGGAGGGGTTGTTTTGCTCAGAATGGATAACAATCTTACCTTCTAAATTTCACACAATACCTTTAAGTTTTTTTTCCTAATTTGTTTAATTTGGTGATCTTCATAAAAAAGATTTAATTATTTGCCTGGTATTGTAGAAAGCTATGTCTTTGAAAATGTCTTTAAAATACATTTAGGAAAGAAATATGACAAATTTCAGAATAATTGGTTCAGAAGAGGTTGCTAAATATCTTTAAACTTGAATTGGAGAGACAAAAAAATAAGATCAGGCACTATGAACTTCTTATAAACATAAACAGAAGAGTGAAGTGACAAGAGAATCTCTTGTCTTAACAGCATTTTTCAGCTCTCAGTTGATCCTGTTTAATTATAAGTCACCTATTTATAATTTTAAGGGTGAATGTTATGAGCTTTTCTGATGGTGTTATGTACTTTTCTGATGTTTCTTTGTTCCAGTAGAGTGCAGATAATGTGGTATTGCTTCCATTGTCAGTAAGGACTAATTTTTAGCTATTATCTTTGACATTCCAACTAAGTCTGGTTACACAGGACAACTAGAAAGTTAATGCAATATAAAATGATTGCTAGATGATATGTATTCCTTAACACACCATCTATTCAACTGCTGCATATTTAATCCCTGAACCTTCAACATATGAATGTTCAACCAACTATTTCAAATCTACTTAAGATATTTGAAATCAGATAGGACCCAAATTCTATCTAACTTATTGCATGGAAGGTTAGGGACAGAGGTGGGTTCCTACTGGTTTTATCCAGTTCTATAGAGTAAGTAGTAACTCCGCGGTAATGTCACGGAGCCGGTTCTGTTGGTGGCTCCGTGGGTACAGCCATCTTGGATTTTACTTCTGCTTATGAGCAGAAGCTAGTTTTCAACTGCCATGCAGGTACTTGCTCACCCGCTTCGTGCGCGCGCTTAAGGCGTGACCCTGAGCGAACCGGCAGTAAGAAGATTCAGAACCCACCTCTGGTTAGGAGCTTTGGCCCTATTGATAGCAATGAAATTTGGATTTTTTTTTCTTGATAGAAAAGGGATTAGTAAAGAAAGAATATAAAATAAGCCATCAGACAGTTTTCAAGTGATGTTTATAATTCAGTGACAAATGGGAAATTAGTCAAACATTATCCTTAGACCCAAATAATATGAGGAAGAAAAAGCAAAATTGAGAAAGTTACCTGAAGGTGTTGCAGCAATTTTTTCTCATCCCTTTGATCTATTTATTTTGCAATTTCAACTTAGTACATCATTAAAAAAAATATTGGTTAGCACCATGCAAGTGTGCATAAAACATCATTTTCATACTAACAGTATTAGTTGGTACCAGCCTTAGCCATATTTCAATCTTAACATTAAATCTTCACATATCCTTGTTAATACTTTATGAACTATGGAATATTTTTTAATTAATTATGGTTTGTTTTGAAATCATTTTATTTCCTGTCACATACGCATACACACTCTTTATGATGAATGCTCACAATAGGAATCAAATGTAATACTTTAAACTCCAAGATTGATTACTACACTTTTTATATCTCAGTGAAATGCAAAATTGTAATAATGATCTGAAGGACGGTGTAAACAGTGCATTAATTACCTTTACAGATGATACTAAATTAAGAGCTGCTTGACTTACCAGTGAGAAATAAGAAAAAGAAAGGGAGTATGAAAGTGAGAAGTAAAGTAAGAGCAGGAAATAATGCAAATCACTTTGGAAAGCTGAAGGGAAAAAATTACATTGAAGAATTAGTAATCCAAAGTGCAGATATGTTCAATAACTATACATTTTATGCAATGTATACATAAAATCTGAAAATGCATGGAAACTTCATATGTATTTATTCTTTTAAAGTGATCTTCAGTGCCAATCAGGTGATTCTGAATATGTTTCACATGTTCCTTGCTTGATGAAAGTTTTTTCTTCTTATGGGTAGTATAAGACTGTGCCTTGACTACTTAGGCAGCTGTGGGTAGGTCATTACCAAGAGGCCATCAAAAATTGGAAAGGATTCAAAGAAGGTCAGTATAAGTGATTAAGCAGCTGGGAGAAATGATTTATGAGGGAGATTAAAAGGATATAAATGTTCCATATATACCATGTAGCAAAAGTATGACTAAATTATGATCTGTAATGCAGGTACTCCTGAGACCTGCCTAAAGATTACAGATTATACATTCCAGGTTTTATGGCAAAATACTCCTGCTTCTTATGATTTTCCCACATTCAATCAAAACAAACTATGTGATTACATATATAGTATTATTTTCCTGTCAGTGGTATACAATAAGGCAAAACGTCTAATCTATGGGCATTCAGGAAGATATTTGTATAATGCTCCATCATTTACACATTTACCATTACAACCTCGAGATTGTACAATACACAAACAAAAGTAAAGAACTTATATAGCATGGGTTATCCTCTCTAATACCCTAAGATAGGGCTGCCAAACTCCCAGCCCATGGGAGTTGGATGTAATATGCCCATGTCCAGTTTAGCAAAGGGGAAAAAAATCCCAATACATTAGGTGACACTACCATGATGATATGAGTTTGACACCCCTGCCCTAAGACAAACACACATACTCTTTTTTTCTATTTGAAGAAATTTCTGAAACAGTTCTTCATCGCATATGTGAAGAACTTGGCAACATGCATAAAGCAACACATAATAATGCTATGTTATGTAAAAGTGTCCCTTATGTTCTTTGCAGGTGATTATATGAATATGTCCATGCTACTTCATGGCAACAATATGGAAGTAGTCTCCCATTCCCCCTTTTTTTCTGAATTCTCAATCTGTTCTACAATTCTAGGGTCTCTTGGTTGTCTCCCATTCAATGACTAAATAGTCTGACTCTGACTTAGCTTTGTGTTTTGTTTGTTTACTAGATCTATATCACTTTTCCTTTAGCAGTTCAAAGTCTTATTTAGATCATTCAAGGTGAGATATTTCTGTCTGCTGTGGGAAATACCACTACCTTACATGTTTAAATACAAAATATGTGTGTAGAATCCATTTGCAGTATTATGAGGACATATCAGTCATGTACCGTTTGCTCTACTCCTGCTTCACGCTTTATGATATGTTCCTTTCTAGAGGATTATTGAAAATATTACCTTAAATTTATCAAAAATGTTGTCCAAGGAATCAAGAAGGATAAAATGAGGAAAGCTGTCTTAATCTGTTTCCTATTAAAAAACTCTGTATTTAGAAAATCCAGATGTTGTGTTGTGTTGTGTTGTATTGCATTGCATTACATCACATTATAATTTTTAAAATTTCAACTCGAAATTAATTGTAACATTTTAATTTTATATATTATTATAAATAAATATATAAATAATTCTACACCTCAGATATGAGGGTGAGATATACATAAGTGTCTCCAATCACACAGAGAGCTATGCATTGTAGGGACTGAATTGTGGTTTAAGCCCTGACTGTATTTTAATGCACAATTAAATAGATCATATTACCATATTTTTGGACTATAAAACAGAATATAAAATAGATTATAAGACACACTCATCAAAAGTGGGCGGAAATGTATGTGCATCTTATAGAGTGAATATTGCTGTGTGGGAGGGGGGTTGGTGCAGCACCAATTAGCTCTTCTAGGCAGCAGGGATCACTGCTGTTGCCTATCACCACCTATTGCCACTGCTATCCATTCACTGCTGCCCATTTGCCATTGATTGGAGTGATCAGCAGTGAATGGACCATGGCGAACAGGCTGTGGTGAACGGGCCATAGTGAATGGGCAGAGGTGAATGGGCTGTGGTAAACGGGCCACGGCGAATGGGTGGCGGTGATTCCTGCCACCTAGAACAGCTGATCGGTGGTATTCTGGGAGGCAAATACAATTGCCAATCAACTGCTCAGCAGTGAAGGTTCCAGCATTCCCCAGCGGCAGCAGCAACAGCTCAGCTCAGTTGACCAGTGGTGAGCACAATGGAGTGGAGCTCTGACGAGGCATATGCTGGGGCTGCGATAATGTGCTGAAGCTGACCAGGTTGCTTGCTGTTTGCTGCAAGGATACTAGCCAGATGAATACCAGATGAATGCTGGGAGGCAGAGGGAGATTTTATTTCTTATTTCTCTCCTCTTAAGATAATGTGCATCTTATAGTCCGGAGCTTCTTATTGTCCGAAAAATATGGTATATAATTATACCAATTTATCTCATTTCAATGTGAGATTATTATTTCCCCATACACACCCTTTTTAGAGTTAGCTTATATTTTTTATATAAATATTTGATTCTAGCATCAATAGAATGTTAGATTAACATCCCATCTTGTTTAAACTTTACTATTTAGCATTGATAGCTAAAACAAAGTTACCTTTAAAAAAAGTTGGCAAAATGTAGGATTTTCTCAATGCTAAGAATATAGCACACTAAAGGGAAAAATTAGCATGGGCAGAGCTAAATCAGAGTCCATACTGGTATATGTGTGGAGTCCATTCATTTAATAATCAGAATATTGACAGCTTGGGAGAAAAAAATGTTTATGTTTCAGTTCCTGGCTTAGCTTTGTAATTAATGTTCGCCATGCAAGGCGTTCACCAAATCATGTCTTATTTATCATTGTTCCATAATACACTTTATATACAATACCCTGCTGATTTTATTGTATGAACTATAAATTTTGTTCTGTTTCTTTTATGCATTTGCTTTAGTGTTTTGATTTTTGTTACTATCTACATTTATGGTTATTTTTATATAGTTTATGATAAAATCTGATTTTTCTTGAATAACTAGAAAGATTGTCAGCAGATAGATAGTATGTATCTAAGAAAAAGTATACTCTTTTTAAAAAATGTTTGTTCATACTGTAACTTTTACTCTTTAGGAAAATAAGTCAATGACTATTTTGGTACAAAAAAACCCAGTGTTTTCACAATCTTGTCACAAAATATCACTGTCAAATTATACTCCAAAGCATAATTCCAGACAAGTGACTGTCCAGTCTCTTCTTAAAAATCTCCAGTGATGGAGCACAAGCAACTTCTGAAGGCAAGCTATTCCACTTGGTTAATTGTTCTCACTGTTAGGAAATTTGTCCTTAGTTCTAGATTGCTTTTCTCCTTGATTAGTTTCTATCCATTGTTTCTTTTCATGCCTTCTGATGCTTTGGAAAATAGGTTGACATCCTCTTCTTTGTGAGCTATACATAATTGGAAAATTTAGACTTAGAAATGTTTTCAGAATTACCAATATTGTTGACGTCTAGTGACTGCCTGGATAAGTCCTTTCAGTTTGCTTGGCAATGCTTTCCAGAAGAGGTTTTCCATTGTCTCCTTCCTAGGTTTGAGAGAATATGCCAGGTCCAAAGTCAAGTGGCTGTGTCTAAGGACTAGAACTTCTAATCTCTCCATTTCTTACCTGATACCTTAACCAAAGCACCTAAATAGCTTTCAACCACAGAGCTACAGAGAGGTATTTATTTTGCTAATCTGCCAGAACTAACTTATAAGTGCTCTTTTGATCATTTTAGAAGATGTTAGAATGTTCTTAAAGCCATTCTATCTGATAACAATATGTAATAAAGGATATTGGCATTATTGATTTCTATCTATTAATTGGACCTGAATGAATGCCACTTTGTTTTCGGTGTGTTTCTTCTCTGATGTCCTCTACTTATGGCATAGTTATATAGGACATGCAATATCCTTATTGCCTTCAGATGGCAGAGGAGAAAAAGAGGAATTGACAGCAATATAATAAATGGCTAAAATTAAATGCATTAGATTTTACATCATACCCAAAGTATTCATCAATTGTTATTGATTTGCCATATTGATTTGCAATATGCCATAAAACAAACAATATAAGAAAAATCCATGTAACTCACAGGTCTTTTATATCAAAACTGCTTTCTAGATAGGTTTGTGTTATGTTTCAGTACCTTATAAATATTCAAGACAATTAATTAATACAGCTTGCTTTCCTTAAAAAAATCAACATTTGTCCCAAACAAACACCTATAATTGACTGGCTATGAAAAACAACAAGCAAAGAAATGTTTTTCAAATCACTACTGTTGAAACCATTGCTGCTTAAATTAACTAGGCTTTAAGTATATTGGATCTCAAGTCATTTGTGAAGGAAGCCTTAAGAATATATTTATTTTGTTATTTTAAATTTGACTAGTAATGATCACATTACAAAGTATATTTTTTCCTTACCAAGCAAAATATGGAGGTAAAGAGAATTTCATGCAAATTTTTCTCTCTTGACTTGTTATTCTCAATGTTCAGAGACTATTCTTAAGATTTCACCTATTCCCTTAGCTCAAAACAGTAACTATTGTGATTTTTTTTTAAATAATTCAGTTTGGACCTAGATTTAGACCACACAGAAAAAAGAGTAATATGTACAATTTTAATGTATCACATCATAGTAAAGTTGCTACACTTGCATTTTTTTTTAGTAAATATCAGTTTTTACTAGAAATAATATCATCATCGCATCCTTCACGATTCACACAAATAAACATAATTTGGAATTCATTGTCTACTTGTATCACCATCAGATGACTATAATTCAGCTTCTAGTTAAGCATACTCAATTATATCCCTCCTTACTTAATGTAGTAATAACATTATAACTTATATTTGCAAGTTTTGAATGGGGATATCATTTTTCTGCTTTTAACTTTGCCTCTGGGCATCAATCAATAAAAATGCATGTTGGTACGGAGAGATGGAGGTGAGAATTTAAAATTTTGCTCTAGGGATTTCCTAGATACAAGCACTATAAGTTAGTAGCAACCTACTGTTTCCATAAACTTGAGTAACTGCATTCGAATTATTGCCTATCTATGTAAAGTAATCATAGTCTTTCTATTAATTGTCTACAAATTGTTTTGTGCCTATTGCTTCAATTCTTTGCTTGTGCCCAGAATTGCCTCATATTCCAAGAAATCTTGAGGAAAAATATAACAAACTGTAGTATTATTCCAATTCCAGTTATCTTAATTACTATAAATGTAAGGTTGTTTAGAGAATCAAATTTTTATTATGGTCATAGACCTGGCATAAGGCAGAAGGGATAGAAACAATGAACACTTTAAAAAAATATTTTATAGCTTTTATACTTTAATATACAACATCCCAGCATCCTTTTGTGAGGCAGATGTGTAGTTTTTAAACAAAACAAAACAAACAAAAGTCTAAAAAAGAATCTACACGGAGAGGTGAAATATTAGATGAATACAGGAAGCATAAAATTAATATGTAGATAATATATTACAAATAACTAACCAGAGGGTCATTAAGACTAGTTTGAGGCACAGGTCATCACCTGACAGATTTTAAAGGGTTGCTATGCAGAACCTGGAAACATTGTATGATGTGGCAAGCAGCAGGGAGGTGTAGAATTGTCTTGTGCACCTTGGGTATTTTTACAGTAATGGTAAAAGTTGTTTACTGGTGTTGTTATGCTACTCAAATGGAACTCAAAGTGACCAAAACAGGTGTAATTATTGTCTGATAAAAAGTTGATATTAATTGTAATTAAAATTAATTATGCACCTGTTCCTGTTCTATTAGTAAACACTGTAACATTAAAGACATGGAAACCAACCTCATCATTTTTATTGCATTTATTTTCAATGAAATACAAATAACTCCACATATTTTTCTTTCTTTCATGAACTCTCTAGAAGACCTTAGGCAAAGTACTAACTTCAGCTTCGACTCATCTGTCATCAGCAGTATGATAATAATGACCTATTTTACAGAAAGGTACCTTTGCTGATCCCAAAAAGCTAAGCAAGGCAAGGCCAGGTTTAGTATTTAGATCTAAGACCTATTAAGGTTATAGATTATAAAGGGAAGTTGAAAAATAATTCATTGAAAATGCTGTGGCAGTCCATTTGTCAAGAAAATGGCACGTAGACATTAATGAAATTACCAGAAGTTAAAACTGAAAAGAGATTTAGACAAATTAAAATAATTTGAAAATATATGTGTTGGGCTAGAGCAAGGGTGTCAACCTCGATTTCCATGAGGGCCACATCAGGGTTGTGTTTGATCTTGGAGGGCAGGAGTGGGCGTGGCCAGCTCGACATCACTTGTATCAGGAGCTCTATGCCAGTGAAAATGGGCTCCTGAGCTCCCAAGCTCCATTTTTGGCTGCAATGGCCTCCTGCAACCCTCTCCCAGTGAAAACAGAGTTCCATTTTTGCTGACAGAGGCACTGTGGACTTTCACTGTTTCCAGGACAGCCCCGTGGGCCAGTTCTAAGCATCTCATAGGCCAGATCCGGGCCTTGGGTTTGACCCACTTGAGGTAGAGAAAAACTATTGGACATCTCGCTAGTAAGATTTTTAGTCTCTCTTACAACTGGCAGAAATGGTTCCCAAATTTAATAATATGTCCTATGCTAATATGAATGGGAGTTCTTCTAACTACAGTTTTTCAAGAAATAATATTATACGTTGACCCTTTTAATGGCTCTAATATATAATTTATTTTAAGCATAGTTTCCCAGTCCTCAATCACAGACAAAGGATAATTGATTACAAATGTATTGACATTGACAAGGCAATTTATAAATGTTTAAGATCTTTTTTTTTTTAATCACATGAACTGATCTGAACTGATATTCCAACTTTTTGTTTTGGATAGACTTACTGCTGCTCAATTTGATTCAAGATCTGATTGAGCTATTGTACAAATGGAACACATATGGTTAGAATGGAGTAGCGTAGCGTAGCATAGAACAGAACAGAATAGAATAGACTAACAGAGTTGGAAGGAACCTTGGATGTCTTCTAGTTCAACCCCTGCTTAGGCAGGAAATCCTACACCACTTCAGACAAATGGTTATCCAACATCTTCTTAAAAACTTCCATTTACAACTTCAGGAAGCAAGTTGTTCCACTGATTAATTGTTCTGTCAGGAAATTTCTCCTTAGTTCTAGGTTGCTTCTCTCCTTGATTAGTTCCACACATTGCTTCTTGTCCTACCATCAGATGCTTTGGAGAACAGCTTGACTCCCTCTTCTTTGCCCCTGAGATATTGGAATACTGCTATCATGTCACCTCTAGTCTTGCTGGTTGGACAGCAGTCTTGAAAAGCCAGAATTCTTCTGGAAAAAACTTGACAGATTGACTTCTCTGAGGGGCTTCTTATGGTTCCTGTGTTCTACACTACAAAGAATTGGTCAACTCTTGTAATAAAATCATTGAAATCATAATGAATTCATAACTCTGGGACTAGATTGTAAAATCTGACCATGCTATATAGAGGTATGTGTGATGGAGAGGTGGTGATGATGGTAATGGTAAGCCTTAAACTATTTGTGGTCTCATCTGAAAGTCAAGCGCAAGTGTTCACTCTAAACCCTCTATTAAGACTTACCTTCTCCAGAAGTCTGCCGTTTGCAAGAGATGGTGTGTATTATGAAGATAAAGAGAATAGGAGAAAGAAAAATAGGTATCTGATTGTATAAGGTAAAGACTGGTAGCTTTTTTCACTGCTGGATATAGTCCTACTACAGCTGTATACAAAATATTCTAACCTTGAAGGAGGCTATTCTGATGTTGGATGCTTTGTTCCAACGTAAGAATTGGCTGTTTTGAAGGCTCTAAAAATTGCCTGACTTGAGAAAGGCTTATTTGGAATGTTCCACTGATGGAATATTTTGTGTAACCCTGCACTCCAAGCTTGCAGATCCTCTCTGGAAAAAAATTTAACTTCCCACAACAACAGCAATAGCAAGAAATGTCCCTAATCCTCAATATAAGGAAAGGTATTGACGATCACAGGTTCACCTCTGCCTTTCACTACGTAGGAAAATTGGGTTTCATTAATGAATGAACAATAAAGTAGATTCTTTCTTCCTTTTTTTAGAGAACTGTTCAAAATGTTGAATTTTATCATAAACAGAATTGGCAAAGACTTTAATTGAAAACAATGAAAATGAGAGAATACAAATAGCTTCACCCATCCAAGCAGAAAGCCTGGAATTTTTATAAATCTGCCTCTGAATTTTTGTATTACCTAATCAAATGTTGGTACTAAATTAGGATTGCCATCTGTGCTTCTGCATAACAGGTAGATCTGCCTCTCCAAATTTTGAATAGCTATGGTTACCAAATTTGGCCAGTGCAAATGAATGAGAACATTATTTTTAAAAAAAAGAGTTATCAAAAACTGCATCTAGTTTTGAAACAGGATGTAAACAATTTGAAGGCTTTTTTTTAAATGTAGTATGTAGGAAGAGGTGAAACGTACACCCAAACTTAATGCTATCAAACTATTGCAAATTTGTCATTGCCCAGTCCTACGTAATTTTATCAGAGGATGTGATAATTACATCATTTCCAAATGTATGTCTCTCTGTGCATGCCTTTGAATCAGTATTGATTTCTGGGGACTGTCTGGACTGGTCGCTCTGTTTTCTTGGCAGGATTTCAGAAGTGGTTTGCCCTTGGTAGCTTCCTGGGTTTGAGAAAAACTGACTGGCCCAAGATCACCCACAATTTCTCAGTTTCTAGCCTGATGCCTTAACCAAACTGGCTCTCTGTTATTCAAATAGGTTACACAAAAAGGCCACTTTTGCCTGGTTTCTATATCAGAATAACCATGAAAACAGCATCCTATTGCATCTTATTCTATAATTCGGGCTACCAGATGTGGATTGCAAAAGTCTAGATGATTTCTTTTTTTTTTTACTTTTTTTTTTCCATTTTTATAATTTACATAACAACAAACATTTTTCTTTCTTTTTAACAGTACTGTGTCATATGTCTCTTACAGTTATTTACATTTATTTCTATACATTTTTGTTTCTCTGTTCTAA
>JANHFT010002152.1:172885-183590 GCA_032467955.1 Pseudoxenodon macrops
ATTATGATTATCTTAATTTAGGTACCTTGTTTCATCTATCTCATCTCTATTTCTATCACATCTTGATCTTGCAATAGAAATAGCACTTAGACTTATATACTGCTTTACAGTGCTTTACAACCCTCTCTAAGCAGTTTAAAGAGTCAGTATATTGCTCCTAACAATTTGGGGCCTCATTTTACCCACCATGGAAGGATGGAAGACTAAGTCAACCTCGATCCTGGTAAGATTTGAACTGCCAAATTGTAGGCAACCAGCAGTCAGCAGAAGTAGCCTGCAGTACTGCACTCTAACAATATAGGCTGATCATAGGTTCAAATCAATATAGATTTTGGTTGTTAAATATTTCTTCAGCTGTTGTCCTCAGGCATTGTCTGCAGAGGAGAAGCATTAAGAGAATTCACCAGATGGATATTTAAAGAAGCTTTTGGACAGAATTTAAGAAAATCTTGTGTACATTTTAGTAATTATGATGTCCCTCTTTTGCCTCTGGCAAACTAAAATGGAACCTGTCCTTTTAACAACAGGACCTGTCCTTCAATGAAACAGCCTCCTTTAACAAAACGGGCATAGCTTTCCTAGGAATTTTCCCTGGTGGAAGGCTTGGAAAATAGACTTCACTCAATAATAATACTTCCCCAAAGGAGCAAAGCAGTTTCACCCACTTCTATAATCATTTGCTTGGTCGGTATTCACACAATGGGATTAAGTACAATAGAGAAAAATCAAGGGGCTTCAGCCAAGAAATGTTTTTTTTTTAATCAAAAGAGATCAGCTGTTATTGTCTGTGGCTAAAATATGATTGATTCTAGTTTAATTAGCTGTTGCTGTTAGAAAGGATTAAAAAAAAAAAGGCCAGAAAGAGCAAACACAGAGATATCAGATATGGTATATGGAAAGGATAAGGAAAGGATGTCCTGTGTTGCATTGGCCAAAAAAAATAATTGTAGTCTATATTAAAACCAAATTTAGAGGAAGAGAAAGAGCAGAAGGAAAGAAATGAGAGCAAGCTTGATGTGGTGGTTAAGGTGCTGGATTAGAAACTGGAAGACCACCAGTTCTAGTTGCCCCTTAGGCAAGGAAACAAGTTGAGTAATGTGGGAAAAATAGAAGGAGGAAGATTATACACATCACCTTGAAGTGTAAAAGAAATAAAGATAGGATATAAATCAAAGCAATCTACCGTAACTAAAATGTGTAAATCCCTTATGGATATATTAGAATTGGGAAGCTAGTAAATTCCAATAAATAATTCTACCTTGGTTAATGGCTTTCTTCCAAGTATGAACAAAGGATTATCAACCATGTTGGAAGTGTCCTGGTTTACTTTATCTTCAAAAGGACCAACCAGATATTTTTCTCATCAACATCTAGAAAACAGCAATTAAACGGGATAGAAAACATTTGCAAATTTGCAATCTTTTATTAAGTAGACCAGCACGGGGTCATTTTAATCTGCTTTTATTCCTCAATGCTTCCAAAATGTATTTTTTACACAATTGAAACTTTATTTAACAATAACACAGCATACGTATATGAACATCTGTATCTATACCTCTATTTCTCTCTTTTAAGAAGAACATCATCAATATTCTGCTTGCCTTATTTTTATGCTTTTAGCCTTATTATAATCCTTTTATTTAATTTAAAGCAAAGGTGTTTTTTTTAATTACCTATAAGTGGACTGATAATTACTAAGGTATTCACTTTTGGTCAATATAACATTAATAGAAGATACCAAGCAAAGTGTATTAAGTTATTTTTATTGTATTAAAAAAGAAGTCTAAATTTCTGAGCTTAATGCCAAAATCTCTACTACAGTCTTTTTCTTTTGAAAAAAGAAAAAAAAGGAACAAAGAAAAAGAAGAAACATGCCTAAAAATAAAATAGGTAAATATTTAATTTCTGACTTCCCCCTTCTTCATATTGCAACTGATCCTGTAACTGTTAGCATAAGCTTTTAAAGCCATACTTCAAATGTTTTAAGTTCTGCAATAGATAATATATAGGGAAGCTATTCTTGCCTAAATTTAGTTAAACTTCTGTCTCGAACAGCAAGTATCTGTTAGTTTAGCCTTGCTACATATTCTCAGTTGAAGTTCCCAATCTGATAACAGCAGCACCATGTCCTTTTTCCAGTATTGTGCAATAGTGTTAAACAGGGGTGGTTTGTGGATATTTTTGCTGCCATTTCGCTCAGGATCGCACTGCGTGTGCGCGTGTGAAGCATGTGCATGCACAGTAATCAAAAACTAGCTTCTTCACATGTGCAGAAGCAAAATCCAGGATGGCGGCGCCCACGGAAACACCAACAGAACTGGCTCTGTGATGTCATCGTGGAGTTACTAACGTTTCTATAGAACCAGATAGAACTGGTAGGAACCCACCTCTGGTGTTAAGACACACACTACTCATAGCCATAAACATATGTCTTAGCAGATTATAGTACTTCTGTGTGTATGTTATATGGTCCTGGTATTATATTTAATTTTAACATTTGTGATTTAATTTCAAATTTGACCTCTAGCATTTTATGAATGGAGGTGTGTGTGTGTGTGTGTGTGTGTGTGTGTGTTTGCTTATTTTTTTAATCTGATCTTCATTATTTTTATAAATAAAGTGGTTAACATACCTAATTCTCCTTCCTATTTTCCCCAGAAAAACAATCCTATGAGGTGGATTGGACTGAGAGCCAGTGACTGGCCTCAAATTATGCAGGCAGGACTAGAACTCCCAGTTTTCCAATTTCTAGACTGGTGCTTTAATCACTAAACTGATTAAAACTGATATTTAATGCAATAAAAACGGATTTAAACTGTTTTAAGCTAAGGTTTATAGTATCAAGGTTCTGAATAATGGGCCCAATCAATTCAGGACTCTGAGGCTGTGGCTCTTCTCAAAGATCCATTGTATTGAGTACATCATATCGACCAGCAAATATGTTTGCTGCCGGTTTGTTCAGAGTTCTGCGCATGTGCAGAAGCAAAATTCAAGATGGCAGCGCCCATGGAGACACTGATGGAACCGGCGCCATGACATCACCATGGAGTTACTACTGATTCTATAGAACTAGATAGAACTGGTAGAAACCCACCTCTGATATCAACATGTTCAAATGTGAAACCAACTCTGAATAATTCCTGCACTTTGGTACAATTAAAGAATAGATATTGTGTCATCCCCCCTTGTGCCATAGGTCATGTTAACCAACCAAGCAGATGATGAACTTCTCATCACTTCCTCCTGCCATTGCTAGGGCACATTGAGCTGACCTTGGTTCTCCTGAGCCTTATCACTGTGATGCCTGGTACTGTAGAGGAAAACATTCTACATTCATCAAATCCCTCTCCCCCCATATGCATGGCAACTTAGAAATGAAGCAAAGTATGGCTTAGGCAAAGTTGTTTCCAGAGTTGACATATAGTTTATAGATTGAAAGACTGAGGGATGGACAAGGCCTTTTATTAGAAGAAGCAGGCATAGAGGCATTACTAGGCATATAGGTATAATGACAATGGCTTAGACAGTAGCTTTTTCCCTGATTCTCCTCCTCTTCTTCATCCACTCCCTTTTTCCTCCATTATCTTGTACTGACACAGTCCATCCAGAATTCTGTTCTTCTCCATCAATCATTGCTGCTCTTTTGTACTGAAAAAAACTTTCCTAATATGTTTGAAACGGGATAAAGAACATTGTCAAAAGGCTGTAACAGAGCTACCCAACGTGAGTAGCCATCTGTGGGAAACAATGGGAACTATCAGAAGTGCATGGGAATATGACCCACCTTCTCATGATTTCAGTGAGCGAGATTAAGAAAGCTGAGCATGCTTCTTTCACTGGAAAGAAAAAGTTCATCAAAATGAGAGAAAAAAAGTGTGCAAGTTTATAATTAAAGTCAATGATGAATTTGGAAAGTAGCAGGAAATTAGGCAGCATGGACTGAATACCAATTCGAAACAGAACACTTTCGCCGTGGTCTTGCAGCAACTAGAAGATTAGAGAATTGATTCCACAAAGACCGTAACCAGGCATTTAGCTCTAAATATGTAAGTCTATCTCTATTTAGCAAAGCACTTAGCCATGTGTAACGGATATTTAGGGGTTTAATACTAATTGTGAGCTTAAATATGCTGCTAAAGAATGATCTGGGGAGCTCAGAATTTGCAGAATTGATCTCATTGCCCAGGTCTTAAGAAGACTTTGGACATTACATATAAGAGATTTCTGTTAATTGTGCAGCATTTCTCAAACAAACAAACAAATCAGGTCTCAGTTTTTACTAAGTCTGGAAGAGCTGCTGCACAAATCCAGACAACCGAAAACTGGAGCAGAATTAGATTCCAATAGAAAAAAAAAAGGAATTTTGGAATGGTTGGTACTCTCTGAGCTTGGTAGTTTGCTTGCAAACATTTCATTACCAGACTAGGTAACATCTTCAATTCAGACTACTCCAAGGATTCTGCAGAATTAGATTCCTTTACATCTCTTTGCTGCCCTCTAGTGCTTGTCAAAATGCATCCAAAATATGGCATCCCTAAAATTTATACATCTGAGTAAGAATGTCGATGATGAAATAAATGAAAATGGAGAGAATAACAAGGAAAGGATGTCAGTGGGTAAAGTTTCATTTTCTTAGATTTTTCTATGGAAGAATTTGGATTGCATGATTTTTTTTGGCGGGGGGATAAATTCTTTCCTACCACAAACCTTTTACTCAGTGTTTTTACTTAATCTATTTATTTATTAAATGTATGTGCTGCCCATCTTTCCACAAAGCAACTCTAGGCAGTTTGCAATAAAGTAAAAACAATAACATAAAATGTTAAAATATTAAAATTATATTAACATTAAGATTAACAAAGGTTAATTTGAAGGAGGCAAAATAACAAACAGTGGAGGTAGAATCTTCTCATTTCACTAACAAACCTCCAGAAAGTTGAAATATCCATCCAGATCAGAATCATTGGAGAAGAGCTGGTTTCCTACCAGTTCTGGTCGCAACAGAAGTTCACGTTTTGCCCCGTCGCATTTGGGTATTGCCTTGAAAATAACCCTCCACATGCGCTGAGGTTTATTTTCGAGCCAATTTCCACTGGGAGGACTGATTTCCTCAGAGAGAACTGGCTCAGGGGTGTGGCCAGTGGCCGTCGCTGCCAGTTCAGTGAGCAGAGGCAAATATCCATTAACGGTTCTATAGAACAGATCCGGCAGCAACCCACCTCTGGAGAAGAGGTGTAAGATAGGACTTGGACATAATTTATACCAAATGATTTTCTCTGGAAACAATTGGTACAGTGGGGACCCATTTTTCACCGAGGTTAATTTACATTTGAACTACTAACTGTTGTTAAAGAAAATTTTAAATATTTTTCTTCTCTTTTTAGCCTGAACTTTTTCACTCTTCTTTTTTCTTTAAATATTACATCTTGTTAAACTTTTATTGATTCTTTAATACATTAATATGTTCTTAACATTTATTGACAGTATTAAGGTATATATTACTTTAAATAAATTAAATGTTTTAATTGTTGAATTAAAAAGGCTATGGGTATGTTGATGTCAATGCTAAATATTTGTGTCCTTCAGAAATGGTAAGCGGGCCATCCTTACATCAGTGCAAGCAAAATATGCAGGTGAATCTTGAGTTATCCATTTTATCTCTAGAAAATACTGCTTTCATTTCACCTTGTGTTTTTCTAAAGGAACAATGTTTTTAATAACATCTCAATCATGCTTGATTAGTTTTCTATGCTTCTATGATTTGGAGAACCAAATCTTTGTTTTCAAATGCAAAAATTCTTGGCACTCTTTCCTCAAATATGCCTTAATAGCACATATTTGCAAGCCTATTAAAATGTTTACGGACCTTAAGCATAAAAACAGTTCCTCACAGATTATTCAACTGAATAAAAAAGCAGCCATTATAAGAGAGTCTCGCTCCTGCTTTCTATGCCACTCACATGCATGCGCCTAATACTCTTTTTTCCTTGAATTGATCAGACTGACTTATAGCCCTGACTCAACGTTGCTTCCTTTGACATTTCACTCATACTTCAGCCCCCATCTTGATTAAGGAACTGAAATCGAACTGTATTCAGTCTATTTTCCTCATTAACTTTATTTCCCTACCTTCCAAATTTACAATGATTATACACGTGTTGTGGCTATAAAATCATTATTTCATTTTTCTCGAGATATAGATGATGGGTTCTCATTAAAAGAATGTATTTTATTCTCAAGCACAAAGAGTTAGATACTTTTGCCCCCAAATGTATAACCATAAAACACTGTGGAATGGTTCCCTTATCTTTTTAGACCACTGGGTGGTTGAATGGAACTTTGGTCCTTCATGGCTAGAGACTGACATGAATATGCTCTAACTATAATTAAATCTTTTCTTTTACTGATATGAATAGGGACTTTAAGTTTATTTTTAAATATGTTATTTCCAACCAGAGAGTTTTCTGCTTCTCTGCTTTTCTTCAGATTTGACAGAGAAAGGTTTATCTGAAATTAACTTAATTTGGAAAGTTCAAGAAGAATAAATATATCTGGCTTCTTATGAGCAGCGAAGATCATGTCCCAGAGCATAGAAAAAAACAGAAAATAGTTTTGCAGAAATAGGACATACACATTATTAGTAAAACTATTAATAAAACTAATGCTTAATTTCAAAAGTTGGAGAGACAAAATAGCTTGAGGCCAACATTTAAACAACTTGCTAACAATTTTAGCTTAGGAGAATCCAGTAACTCTGGAATGCAACTTGTGCATTTTGGCTTTCCTTCTATTTGAACCTACATGCACTAAAATAAATATCAGAGGCTTTGCAGAAGGATGAGAGATGGTGGTTAATAATGATATTCCTACCTAGAAGAATAGGTCTTTTTTCCCCTTTAAGTAGGCAACAGCTGTAGTTTAGGTGGTTTATACGTGTTTAATTATTACCTGTATTAACTTTTGTACATACTAGTGCCTGGTTGGAATATACATAATGCCTGGAGGCTTTCTAAATATAAGAGATTTTATATTACAGTTGTACTTGTTGGAATTGGTAATCCATTCTAAGTTCTGAGTTCTAAGATGCACACAAAGTTATCAAATATCTTCTTTGACATCACACATTTTGACTAGCAGTTTAATTTTCATTTATAGTTATCGAAAGGGATGGATCTGCCAATTTTCCTGTCCTAGTTCAGGATTTAATTGTTTTTAGTTGCTTTGTCCTTTTTTTCCCTGTTTTGCATATTTTTACATTGTTCCCTTTACATTGTTTACTTACATTTCCAGTATATTAATTTTGTGTGTACTCTTGGCTTGGACCACATGATAAATATTTGTTTGGTTTTCATTTGAAACCATGCAGAAAAAGAATTGTACAAATGTTCATGTGTGCCTTCGTTTTCTAACATATGTTCCCTCAGTGCATGTACCATATTTTCATGGATCATTTCCAACTGGCAAATCCAGAAACTTCTGATTTTTCAGATCCTTCTATATATTCAAGACCCAAGTGGATATTTTGATAGAAAAGTTTTAATGTCAGCTACATCTGCAGACTCTGAAGATGTAATGCAAGCCTCCATCTCTTGCAAACATGTGACAGGATGAGTAACACTGCAATGCCATAGAAAAGGTTTAGGGCTTTCATTGCAACCCCCTGATGCTGCTTCTATCAGCCTAATACCCCTTTGTCCCCCAATAGAAACCACTGCCCCATAAGCCAATTCTTCACTGCCCTTCCTAATAATTACGGTACTTATACATTATGAAACATGCTTAGTTGGAGTCCGTCAGATCTTTCAGCTAGCTACTTCATCAAATGAATAAATATATGATTATTTCATGGTTTGGCATTTTGGAGGCAACTTGGCTATTCGCTTGTTTCTTTCTAAACACATTTAGTTCTCAAGAAAAGAGCAGATACCAAGACACATTTTCTGACTTCAGGCATATCCATCTAATTTGTCACTAACTTTTTAGCTCTGTGATTTAATGCTGACTTGGACTCCTTTTCCTGGTTGTTGCTTGATTATTGATTTCCCCTCTCTCCTTTATTTGTTCAGAGCAATAATTTGTGCTCAGTACTTTGGACAAGGAAAGAAGCTATATTTGCCCCCGGAATCACCTGCCATCATTTTAGGACTTCTCTGATTTAATCACTTTATACCATAAACTCAGGAAGTGAGAGTTAATGATTTATCATCACCTGTTACTGTCAGCTAATAGTATACTGGGCCTTTCATCTTTTTTTTCTGTGATGACATTTAAGCTCCTGCTTTAGGCTGCCTGCAAGGGTTCTGTTGCTGCCCTGTATAGATCTAGTAAACATTTTAGATGTGCATATCCACTCCTTTAATTATCTACATTATACAATCCCGCCTTGCACTTTTGGGAGCTATGCTTAGAAGCTTCTTCCTTTTCCTTCTGATCTATACTGCAAGTTGTTCTAAATATATCCTAAGGGTTATAAATTGCACGACAATTAAACTAAAAAGCATTTTTTTCTATGCCATTTAAATTATTTCCCCTAGTTTTTTTTCTTTTTCTAGCTGGTGGAGGGAAGTATTTCATCGTGTCAGGAATTCTACCAAAATAATATATCATCAAATAATATCAATTATTGATTATTTCTCTGACACATTTGTTTTCTTTGCAGAATGGTAAAGAAATTGCAATTTAAAAGTCCAGAAGGTCAATTACTGTTATGATGTGATCTCCTTGTTTGCTAGATACCAGAGTTAGGATATAGATTAGATCCTTATAATCAAAACAGTAATCCAAGTTTTACTTTTTTGTATTTTTTATTAGAATATCTGGGAGGATGTAAATAATCCTTTGATCATTATTATACTGAATTATACATTATTTATACTGAAATTTATTTTTTTTTAAAATTGATACAGTAGAAAGTAGTTACAAAGTTATTGGATTTATTTCAGACTTTTTGCTGATATATCTTTTTTATGAGTAGATTAATCAAGCACATTGATTTTTTTTCATTTTTTAAATTTCCTTTATAATATGAAACTATATTATAACAATATGGCCACATTCTTCCAGCTGATAGAAAAAATGGCATAGCTTTATATAAGTGAAATTCTGAAATAAAATAAAGTAAAATGTAAAACTTTTTTTTTTAATCTTCAACAAGGAACTTTCAATATTATTTTTCCCTTCTATTGTCCCTAGACATTAATCACCACTTAAGTATTTGTATTTTTCTTGCAACAGTGGAGATCATTATATATATTTATGTATAAAAAATTAACTAAATAAAGAAGGAATGCTGGTTCATTTCATCTGATATTTTAAAATGAATCTAACCTTTTTATTTAAAATAGCTCTTAACCTGCCTTTCCATGTAAGTGTGATACTTGAAATTAGTTACATTTTTTAATTATGAATATATCCAGTTTTGTTATCACTGTGTATTTTATAAATTGGGCCTCCCATTCTTGATTTTTTTTCTAGGATTTCAGTTTTCCAATGTTTTGCCAATACTTTTCATTAATGCTGAGATTGATTGATGGATTGACTGCCATACATGTTTTCTCCGAGATGATTTGTGTCCAATTTTAGGTCTTCCAACACTAGTAAAAGTATACATGGTTTCAATCAAATGTAATTTTACATTTTTCCTGAAATATTTTGATAGATTTATTTCCAATACGTTTCCCATAACCACTACATGTGGTAGAAGGTTTCCTTCTTGTTTCCTAACCATGTCAGATCTCAGAATTGTCATCAATATTTACATGCTGTTTAGATTTTGTAATAATTAAAAAGGAGTATTGTATCTAGAAGAAAGTTATTCATTTCTGTCAGGCTAACTTAATGACTTCCTTCTAAATAAATGAAGGCTTTAATTCTGGAAGTTGTAGTATTAATACATCTGAAGATACCAAGCAGAAAAAAACTAAGAAAACTTACTGAAGTTCAGTCTAAAATTTTGTTTCTTGGTAATCTCAATTTTTAACAACTGAGGTGACTCTCATTGACATTGGCATGAGCTTACCTCATTTCCGTCTTTAAATGTTACTTAAACTCAGTGGATAAGCAGTATGTTTCATTTTTTTCAAATAATTTCATTAAGATTTACAAATAAAAGATAAAAGCTACTACCAAAATACAAAAAAGAAAAATACAGAAAAAGAAAAGCTTAGAAAAGAAAAAGAAGTAATTTCGCCCTCATCCCAGCAAATGAAAACTATTTTAGTAGCTTATCACTAGTAGTTTTCTAATATAACACAGTTCCCTTCACTCCGTAACTCATCTCTTAACTAAAAAAACAAAATCCCAAAGCCTCATTATTCATTTTTATCAGCAAAAGTCCAGCAAGGGAAGCTTGATATGGCTAATTCTCTATTTTTAACCCTGATTGGGATATACAACCCTGTATTCTTTCTCTGGGGTTTTAACCCTCTTAATTGTTAACCACTTCAATTATATTCCCAGAGTTTGATTTCTGTTCATTTCTTTTTATATCTCAACAATATTTCAGAACTTTGACAGACTTTTAGTCAAAACTCAGACTTTTTAAATATATCCATTAAGAAAAAATGTCTTTTTTTAAAGTCACTTCTCATAAAGTATATTAAGACTTTCACAGACCTCATTTGTACATTCAGTCAGTGAAGGCTATTCATTTATTCGTTTATTCATGCTATGTGGACGTTTTTCTATCTCAATGGCTTCTCTGATT
>JANHFT010002153.1:2562-29451 GCA_032467955.1 Pseudoxenodon macrops
TTTTCCATCTCTGTAAATCTGTTAAAATTGTTAAATGTGTTAAATCTGTTGCTGGTGCCATTTTGTGTGCTTTTGCAATGTGTGTGAGTCAGTGCAGCTGCTTTTGCATGGTGTCTGAGTCAGTTGTTTTGTGTTGGGTGTTTGTAAAGTGTAAAAGTTTTTTGTGTTCTGTGTAAAGTGTAAAAGCTCATCCACCCAGTCACCTGACCTCCAAGCCACGCCCACAAAATAAGCCACACCCACAGAACAGTAGGGAAAAATTTTAGATTTCACCCCTGAATTAATGGGGTAAATAATGACGCTCTGTATGAATGACAAAGATCAGATCTTTATCTCACATAACTATTTAACCAGCTGCTTTGAACACAATAGCAGCATCACTATTTATATGAAATGGGTGAATAAAATAAATGAGGACCCAGATTGTTGGGGGAAATTTGCTGGCTCTGTAAACCGCTTAGAGAGGGCTATACAGCACTGTGAAGCGGCATATAAGTCTAGATGCTATTGCTGTTGCTAAATATTACAGTTCTTCAATTATCATAATCTGGATTTTAAAAAAATATTAACATTGAAATTTGCAAGGAGTTCTACACAGTGATCGCATGACAGAGAAAAAGAGAAGGACAGTGGAATTTCACCATTTTCTTAGGAATCAAACTAAGAAGTGCCAGTTTTTTTCCTCCAGGCAAAGTATGGATAGGTGGAAACATTCACGATGCTACACAGAATCCACCTTTCACAGCTTTATGTTTAATTACACAAGACTCTGTCAATGAAGAGGGGGTGGACACAGCTCACAGCTAACTTTAGAAAGGGAGGAGGATATTTTTTTCACCAGGTGTGGACTTTTAACTGCAGAGAAGATGAGAGTCTTGTTGATGTATACTGTAAGCCCTTCCCTCCACCTCATTCCAATATGTTAAAAAAAAGGAAAAGAAGATAGATGTACATAACCTCAGATTAGTCAGTCTGACATCAGTTCTTTTCGGAAGTTCCTAGGAAAAAACTTACTTAGTTCCATAGAAAGGAACAAAGTCAAAGGAGGGAGAGCAGCAAACTAGACAAACTGCTGAATCTGTGTAAGGAGTACAGGTGTGGCAAATTCTCAGAATTTCCATTATGGATTATTCCAAAATCAAAGTGATACACATGGCTTTTTTGGTTTTGCTTAAATGAGTAGTCCTTAATGTGCCTTTCATTTCCAGTGTTCTGTAAAAAGGGACCAAGAAATAACAACAGTTCAGGGGATGGAAGAAGATTGGAACAACTGAGAGAAAAAGGATTTTATTTCAGATTGAAAGCAGTTTCAGAAAACTCTGGCAAAGATACCAGAAAAAAAAAGGTTGTTCAATCTTTAACAATGTTTTTGGAATTGGGATGAAGATGGATTACTGCAATGCGCTCTATCCTTGAAGACTACCCAGAAATTTCAAAATGCAATAGTAGAGACCCATAACTTTGACCATGTAACACTTTTGTTGTGTGATCTGCAGTGGGTGCAATTCAAGGTGCTGGTCATCACTTAACCTCAGAGTGTGCCATACAGGATGTTAATCTATGGTATTGCCTTTCCCTAAGGATATCTGTCTGCCCTACAAGGTCAGATAGGGTGGGCACACTCTTAAGTCTCTACCCCTAAATATTGCCATCTGGTGGGAGATAGGAAGCGTGCGTTTGCTGTGGCAGACCAACCTTATGGAACACTGCCCCTTGAGGTTTGGCAGCCCTCCACCCTTTTAGCCTTCAGAAAAGCTTTGAAGACCTGGCTTTTCCCCCAAGCATTGGATAACATTGGATAATTGCACGTTGGGCGTTTGACTTAGTGCCAGCTCTCTGTTGTTCTTAATGTTCTGTGGTTTTAATCTGTTTAATTTTATAGTTTTAATATGATTTTATACCATATGCTGTTTTAACTTTTGGTAGGAGCTGTTCACTTGATTAGAAGATGGGCGGCTGTAGTAAATGTTTTAAATAAACAATAAAATAAAATAAAAAACCTTTTTTATTGGTCCTGCAGAAAAGTATGGCTAAGCCTCCATCCAATCCAGTGTATCTTGATAGAGTTTAACACCAGATGCTTGTAGGTTACCTTTTTGTGTTATCAATGTACAAGTTTTAGTTAGAGCTTTTTTTTTTTGCACCACACTGCACAAATTAAATTGTATGAAGTAATGCAGTAGGGAAAGTTTCTCTTGAATACTGTATAAAACTTGAAAATCCCCATGCTTTTTCAGTATCTAATACTGAGCAATTGGGTGCATTCTTTCCAAACCTGTACACATACACTAAATACACATTTTGTATTATCATTGGTCTGGAATGGGGTGGGAGTGAGGATTTTATATTATCATTGGGATGGAGTGGGGTGGGAGTGAGGATTTTGCATTATCGTTGGTCTGGAATAGGGTGGGAGTGAGGATTTTATATTATCATTGGTCTGGAATGGGGTGGAAGTGAAGATTTTACATTATGATTGGTCTGGGATGGGGTGGCAGTGAAGATTTTGCATTATGATTGCTCATAAGTAAGTAAGAACCAGTAAAAGAGGAATGGAAAAGTCCTTCTCTGTAGATCAGCATTTTTCAGTCTTGACAAGTTTAAGATTTTTTAAATTTTATTTTTTTTAAATTTTTGTATTGTGTGTTTTTATTGCTGGCTGTGCACCGCCCTGAGTCTTTCGAGAGAAGGGCGGTATAAAAATTTAATAAATAAATAAATAAATTTTAACCCACCAGAGTTGCTAAAGAATAATGCCAGTTGATGGCTCCTGTTTTGGCAACTCTTTTTTCATATATATGTCACTTGAGTCACATTCCCCAGTATTTGGGCACTGCCATTATCATGGCCATATTCAAAAGGAGAATGGGCTGATCCAGCTAATTATTGTCCAATAGGTTTGCCAAAAATTATTATCAAATGTTTTGCCTGCCACATGAACTACTGTACAGGATTATATAGAGCCAGAATCAGTTTTGGGCAATGAGCAAGCTGTTTTTCATTACAGTTGTTTCATCATTGAACACGCCTTGGTCCTATGATATCTTATTAAAAAAATTAGCTGCAAGAATAAGTCTGGCTCTATATGTAGCCTTCATAGATTTCTTTGATTCAATATCTAGATCAATCCTTTGAGGGAAGTAAAGCAATATAACTATGGACAATTGTGGATTATATCCATCTACAATTTAAAGTTAATTGTTAATTTCTGTGATTATTTTCCTCCCAAAAAAACCAAAACCAAAATCTGAGCAGCTGTAATGAAGGAGTTCCACAAAACTTCCAGTGCATGTTCCTTCAGCTATATTTAAAATATGTCTGAAATACAATGACTAAACCTCTAATGGGGAATGACTAGATCAAGCTTGGAATCAGCCAAATGATTGTTTCTATCCATAAAAAAATAAGCTATCCTTAAACTCTAAAAAGTTCTATAATTTTAGTAGGACTTTGCTTTCAGTGCACTTCAAAATGTACTGCAGCTGAGCCAGACATGTATTAGTTCAGCTGCTGAACACAGATAATGGTATGAGACCACAGATGCAGAGCTGGATTTTGAACACTACAAAGACCACCTACTAAGATGATGCTCTCAGCCTTCTCTTTCCATTTATGGTATCTATGATAATTGAGATATTTTAGATAAAACTTTAAAGTAAAACTGCATACATTACAATACCCATCAACCACAGCCAGAATTGCAAGTGTTGGTAGATGAAACGTGAAATTCAGCAAACATCTGGAAGGTCACAACTTACCCTGCTTAAGATCAATTTACAAAAGTTCTTTCTAGTTATAAGTTTGTTTCTACTTTGCTGTCTGCTTGAACAGTACTTACTGTAGCAACAATCAATCCATCAAGCCTCAATCATCTTGACCACTTTTTAAAAACAAATTGTTTTAACTGCCAGTCAGAAGATACCTCTAACTTAGGCAGATAACCTAATTCAGCAGTTAGTTTATAACTTTAAAAAATATAAACAAAAATGTTAAAACTTGAATGCTTATTAATTGAAAGGAAAACGGAAAACATTTGAAAAATGAAACAGATTCTAAATAGAAATCTGAACATAATTTCAGCCTATATTGTAGAGGAGTTTTTTTATTTGCTCTGATGCATTGAAGAGGTCAGATCAGACTTATGAATAATTTATAAAATCTCTCAAAAGGTTATTATATTCCAGATTTAAAAGCTGGGTGTTCCTATCACAATTCAGAGTTAGTTTTAATAATTTGTGCTGGCTGTTGTGTTTTGGAAGTATTTATTTTATTAGACTAAATATCTGTAACTCTGTATAAATCCACACTTCTATAAATACATTATCACATCACCTCATGCATTCCCAAAATATATTACCAGCTGACATATACTTCAGATCCTAATGGGGTTTATATTGAAAATATGTAACCTCCAATCCAGATTGTGTGTTCTTTTTCTCTTTCTTTTGACAAATCAAGATAAAAAAGGATAAACTAATTTTAAAAAATGGATTAAGAATTGCAACATGTAGAAATTATCAGAATTATTTTTAGATTTCATTTTACATTACTATTCCAGAGGCCAGCTCACTTTGTATAGATTTTTTTCCTAAAATCAAGCTAATATCTGTAATGATCTTTAGTATCCTTACAGATATAACCTCCCCATCAATATAGTTTCCTCCAAGTAGTAGGTCCTTACTTAGCATGGTCTTTGCAATATTTAGGACTACAGGGGTTCTTCACTTGCAAACTGCAATTGACACCTGCAACTCTGTTGCTAAGCAACATGGTTTTAAAGTGAAAAATCACATGACTACACTGATTTATTATAGCAGTTATGGCAGTTTCAGGTGCAGTGAATCACATAGTTATAAAGTGCAATAACACATGAACGTGAGTTATGATCTCCAGCTAGCTTCCCCATTGACTTTGCTTGTCAGAAGTGGAAGTGAGGGTCCCAAATGGTGATCATGTGATTGGGAGATGCCAATAGATGCACTATGCCAATTAAACAATTATGGCTGATTACAATTACCAGAATGAGTAGTCTTTGAAAAACAATGAACACAAACTTGCAAGTTAATTGTTCCAGATTTGGTTCAAATATTAGCTAGAGAGTAAATATCCTTTCCATCCTCCATAATAGACTAGGACTGTGTGAAATCTGTTGATAATAAATAGGGCAAGAAGGTAATTGAAGGAATTCCTCTACAGTTTTGTTTGGACACTGGAAATGATAGTTTTGAATCTTTTGAGGGTGTCTGTGTTGTTAGAGTCATAAAATTTCATATACTATAAATACTGAAAAGCATTGTTAGAGTTCTGGTTATAAAATGAGTTTAACCCTTTAAAAATAGCTTCTGGGCAAGTGCTGTTACAATACAGCATTCTCCCTGTGGGCCTGTCAAAATCATCAAGATGGTGGCTAGAGCATCACAATGCAAATGCCACACCTTTTGAATAAATATATAAATATCAAAGCATGCACAAAAGAGGTGGGGCTTGCATGATAAAATTCTGTCTGTTATTCTTCAATTTGGACAGCTAGCTTGCAGGTTCCACTGGTACAACACATTTCTCAGAACCAATTTTAAAATAGCCTGTTCCATATTATAGGCAGTGAAAGTATACAGACTGAGAAGTGTATTATGTACCGGTTCCTATAGCAGAAGTATTTTGCCTTATACTCATGCTGATGAAACATGTTATCCATATTGATGAAGTTAAATATAACTATGCTGTGACAATGTGCAATGATAATGCAATAATGCATTCAAGTATAGCTCCTTAAATAAGGTTATTTTATATAATTTTGAATATATTGTAGCAATGTAATTTTATTACATAATGGTTCATAAAACTTTAAAGGAAATTGTGTAGCAGAGAAACTGATTAAACATTACCCTAACCTAAATGAATATATTTGTATTCTTTTTCCAAGACCAATGCATGAATGATAGTCAGGAAAGTTAATATAAATTTGACATCAGAACAAAGACATTATTCCAAAATTGTAGAATGGGTCAGATTATCATAAAGTGATGGAAAGTGATAGACATTCTAGTCTTTTGCAAGGAATTGTGAAAGGAATGAAAGATTCCTGCCATACCATTGCCTTCATTAAGCCACTGTTTTTATCTGTAAAATGATGCCCTCATCTGATTGTGAAATATAATTTGGGGGCACATAAAAGAAATACGTTACAAAAAAACATGCCCCTTGTGTGTCCAGATTTTATTCAATTCCAAACTTCAAGTGAGGATAAAATATATAAACTTGATAAATAAATAAATAAAATATGCCCAACTACAAGGGAAAATTATTTCTTTTCTGAAAAATATACATCAGAAAGTCTTGTTGTGTCTAAATAGTCTGTCATTCTAAAGTGCAAAAAACCCTCATTAGTTCAGAATCAAATAATTTCACCTATGATATTATGGAGAAAATCAAGGCAATATTATTTGTAAGTTTTCTGAGATCATGTTGTTATAGATTCTCTTTGGCATAATTAGACAGCTATTCAAGAATAGATTAGAAATGATAATTACCATACATATTCATTCTTGATGCTTCAGACCTTCAAGTTTTTCCTATGTAACAAGACAAAAGCTAAGCCTTGCAAACTCAGGCTGTAAACTTTTGTTGTTAGAACATGAAAAAAATAAGCAGAACTATAAATTTCACCAAATCACTCTTTCATTGCATTCATATATAAACTCACAGGATAGAAAGCTGCATTGCCCAGTCTGCTGGCATCATTTTGAGCTGTTAATGCTTTAGATGTGATGTGATGTGATCAATAATTTATTTTGCTGTTTAGAAAAGATGAACTAATGTAAAATTACACCATCAAAAGCATACCAGAGGGAGAAATAGTTGCAGCTGGCTATTTGGCAGGCAAAAGGCAAATTTTATACCACAGTGATAATAGTTTTTACGTTAACATATCCAATAACTAGCCATGTATGGCAGATGAGTATAATATATCTGAGATTTCTTCATAAAAACAGAACTGAAAGATGAAAGGCAATATTGCAGTAAGTCTGGCTTTATGCAAGTAATCAGAGACATGTAAGGAGTAGCAAAGGGATAAGAAACAAGGCATCCGTGTTCCAGAATGACGTGTTTTAACAGCCTCTTATACAAGGAAAAATGTCTCTGTGGATGGTCTCATCCAATTTAGCTTATATAACTGAAGTTAGTTTCACATTTTAAGGGCACCGAGCTACTCCAGGTATGGCCATTGGGGTTATTTGTGACTGGATTTTTTATTTTGTTTTCCAGCCTAGCCATGCAGCTGCAGGGACAGTCAAGTTTTCTGCTGCTCTTGGCTTGGATTGGAGGAGGTGAAGTAGTAACTTAGCTGAATGTGTAGCTGAGGCCTTTCCTTTTTTGCTGCAGAGAAAGCAGCAGGATTATTGCGCCCTATCAACCAACTGTGAACGAAAGAAGAAACAAAGACATTTTCTATTTTGTGGACACCTCTATCAAGTACAACTTCAGAAAGGAAAATAATCATGGTCCATTAATAAGCTTCCTACATGTACACACTTAAGTCTTGTACACACTTAAGTCTTGGCAGCAGTCAAGAAAAATAAAGAACAAACTCATTAGCTTCATTCTTATTGACTCTGCTACCAACAACTGGCTAATAAAAAGGCAGAACAAATTTAGGGCAATGAAAATATTGCTACAATATCTATGCAAAGGCTCTGTGGGCTCCTTACAGCCAGGTAGAGTTCAGCTGATGTGTTTTCTGTAAGTTTTTTTCTTCAAGAATTGCATCAGCCCTCACATTCCTCTCTTTTGCTTACCCACTTTAGAGTACAGGATCTGGGTACTTTAATTATTTTGGCAGCAATACAGAATTGGTTCGTTCTTTTCTTCTTCCGACATGAAATTGTTGCTGTTTTTTATACAATTTCATTTCTTTTGGGTTTTTGTTTATTCAGTTATAAAATCTATATGACCATTCATCTCCCAGAAGAAACTCTGAGCAGGGAATACATGCAAGAAATAAGGAAGCTTTATTCCACTTAGCTCCAAAACCAGGGAAATCTGTCAAGGATAGGAATCAAATTCAATTTGGGGACCATCACTTTTGGGGAACATTTTCTCAATTTTTTAGTGATTCATTTATTTACAAATGGGAAAAAATTATGATGTTATTTTTTCAGAACATCAACTTTAGAAAAAAACCCTGTTAGATCTAAAATCAATTGAAATATCAGCTTTAGAATGCTTTATTTGTTGCACAGTATTATAATCATTTTAACCATATACAATTATAATAGAGTCAGTTTGGTTTAGTAGTTAATACACCATGCTATAAACCAGGACATACTGAGTTCAAGTCCAGTCAGTGGTGGGATTCCTAATTTAACAACTGGCCCACCCCTGTCCTCTAGCTCTGCCACATATGTGGGATGAGCCTCTTGCGACGGTCAACCTGACCTTGGATGAACCAGTTATTAAATTTCCACACTTTGCTAAAAGGGTATTTCCGAGGGTGCTTGTCTGCATGTTGGTCTTGCGGCTGTTTCAGCCTTCTGGGTGGCTCCTTTAAGAAGCCAGGTTTCTGAGGAACGAGGAGATTTACCATAGAGACAAGGAGTTGATGCTCCTGAAATCACATGTGAGAAGGTGAAGAATTGGGAAGAAGTAAAGGGAGAGATCCCCTCCGTCCCCAAGGAGCTGCATGCAGGGGTTTTTGGTCAGTCTGCGGGCAAAAGTGAGAGGGGCGAGGAATTAAGTTGGCAACATGATTGAAGCTGGGCTCAATGTATGGGAGACTGCAGGGTTAGTTTGGGCAGGCAAATTATTAAAAAAAAACTGTTATCAAAGTGGATCCTGGGCGCTGTGCTGCAATGGAGAAATGGACAACAGAGTGGCCGGCATGAGGGAAGGAGGAGGAGCAGGGAGAAGAGGGAAAGCAGCCTTCTCCTTCTGTCATGCTGGCTGCTCTGTTTCCCATTTCTCCATTGCAGTGCAGCACCCAGGATCCACTTTGACAACAGGGTGGGTGGATAATTTAAAAGCCAGTTTACATGAACCGGTGCGAACTGTCTGAATCCCACCACTGAGTCCAGTCCTAGCAATAAAAGCCTGCTAGGCGACTGGGCCTGACTATCTCTGTCAGCTCACCTCACCTCATAGAGTTGTTGTTGTGAGGAAGATAGGAGAAGGAAGATATATTGCATATGAGTTATTTGTAAAACTAAAAAAAGGTGATAGCAATCAATCAATTAATCAATCAATCAATCACATGATGAACCAGTTCAGAGATGTATTCTTCATGGTTTCATTATAACTGGCAAATAAACTGCATAATAATCTCCAATTGTAATGATATAATATATCCATATGCTATCAGCTATTAAAACAGGTTATCCATTGTAACTTATAGTTTATACATACCTTGCCAAATTAAAAATAATAATGGCAATTTGTTTTCCCAGACTGATAAATAGTCAACTCAAAAACAAATTAATTTTGTTGATAGTATGTACAGTAGATTTTGAAATTTGGTGTGTTTAGTAGTGAAAAAGACAAAAAGTTAATTCATTGTTCAAATTAATTTTGTTTCTAATTAATATTTAATATTTAAATATTATCACATGACAGCTCTCTAGAAAAGATGTCTGAGCTCAGGCAATAGAAAGTGCTTTCATGTAAGGGAGGCTGTACAACTTAATTTGAATAGAAGAGTTACTTGTGTACACTTGTTTTACAATAGCTAATTATGTTTCAGTGCCAACTTTACAGAGCTGTTATTTGGCTCCTGTTGCTTGTCACATTAACCAGAAATCTGCCCTTTATTCATTATGCAAGTAATGTTAAATGAATTCTCTGGGGTTAGTAATAATTTATGGGTTATTTTGTTTCTATGATGATTGAAAAATATATAAACCAATTAAAACAAGGCGATAAGAGCTTTACTGAAATGTTCAAGAATATATTCTAATATTATCTGCATAATTTCTACTTATATTAGTAGGTATTATGTTATTAATTATTAATGTAATGAAATAAACCATGCAATTGGATATAAGATACAGTAATAGTTTGGACACTCTGGATCTATAAAGAACATTTTGATTAATGGAGATGGGAAAGCATGTTTTAATTAGCTTAAACTCAGTGAAGTTAAAAGATAAAGATGATAGTGATAAATACATGTCTCACAGTGCTAAACATTTCACAGAACTTCAAAATGCAAAACATATTATCAGCTTCAATATAGATGGTAATGATGTATAGCATATAAACAGCAGATCGATAAAAATAAGACAAATGCAAAGAATTTTGAAAGTGACATAATTGCAGGTGGAAAAATAATATAAACACAAGTAACAAGAAAATATATACTTATTTTCTGTATAAATGTGACAATAGCAGGTATTCTGATGATGATTTTGAGATTTAGGTCTTCCTAGATAAGAACATCAGAGTACAACAATTACATGAGCTGAACTGAATGAGTTTGATTACCATCCATGAATTGGGCAATCAGTTCAGCCATGCAAAATGAAGCAAATTACATATAATTTTAAGAACAACGCCACTTCACCCATAATTAGTACGAACAGTGACAACATGATCAGTTCTATATTGAATGGGAAAGGGAAGCTTGTTAAACCAAACCAGTGGTCAAAAGTATGTGTTTAATTAAACAATCCCCATATAATTCAAAGAGTGATGTCAAAAGTAAGCTAAAAGAAAAGTGTCAAGATACTATAACCTCAAAATTCATTATGAGAAAGGACTTGAGGGTCACTGATAGGTCCATAACATTTACAGATCTTTTCCAGAAAGCCAAAAAGCAATGGCAGGTGAATTTCTTCCTGCAAAGGCAAACCTGTATAGCTTTATTACAAAATAATCAAAATAATCAAATCTATTGTTCCTCTTTTCTTCCTATTACCATAGGAAATAGGAATACTTCAGAGGTGGGTTCTGAATCTTCTTACTGAAGGTTCTCTCAGGGTTATGCCTCGAGTACGCATGCAAAGCGTGCGAGTGTGCGTGAGCATGGCAATCAAAAAATAGCTGCTGCATATGCTCAGAAGCAAAATCCAAGATGGCGGTGCACACAGAGACACTGACAGAAACAGCTCCGTGATGTCATAGCGCAGTTACTACCGGTTCTATTGAACCGGATAGAACTGGTAGGAACCCACCTCTAGAATGCTTGGAATGGTAACCAGTCACTGGGGTGAGCAAGAACCAAGATCATAATTCCTAGCAACATATTAGAAACCAGACTGGTTTTTAGTATAAAATTCATACATCCTTAATGAAGGATGCAATATGTGTATGCCTTTTACTCGTTTTAGCAAAAATATATATCTAGGTTTTCTAAAAATATTTGCCAAGGGTATTAAATTAACAATGAGGAGGAATAGAAAGAGGAGGGGGGGGGGAGATTTTCCACAAATGTATTTAAACAAATATTTAACTATTTTATTTGATTACTTCCAATTGTTCACACAGGTTTTCATATCCTCACTTTTGATCTCCATGAAATGATCCCATTCTTCTTACTGCTTAGCATGAGAGATGCGATAACAAAGCTTGTTCTTACTGATCTTTGATCATGTTGAATGTGAGGAAACGGACAGAGTTCTGGTAGTTGTTAGTTTTGCCACCTCTGTAATTAGATCCTTGCCTCTCCTGAATAAAATGAAAAATAAAGTGAATGGTATAATCTGTATTTGGTGCAAAGTTGATGTAAAGCTATATTTCCTTTCTTTTTTAATTATCCTACATTTATGCTTTTTTACTTTCTATGTCTTGCCTCCTTTCTATTCTTCGCAGAACAATTGTATAACAGTCAAAGAGAATAGCATGATTGATATGTACTGTGGGCATGTGTTTATATTTTCAATCATCTCTTGTAACTAATTTAAGATCTGAGCAAAATCAATTTTTCAGTCTTTAACTAGACTGTTATAATTATTATTAGCTTTCATTTCAATGTTAACTTCAAGGCATCTTTATATTTGGCATCTGTTCAAGAGATTTGTAATGATATCATTAAACTGGATAATCTTATTCAAGATTCTATCCCTGTAATTAAATTTGATTAATTTGTAAGCTGGCTTTTGTTGGTTCTGGTTTCTTTTTAATATACTAAAAGAAACAGTTTCTGAAATCAAATTTTAAGAGCTATAGGCTGGGATATTTTAATGCATAGGTTTCATGTTTTAATTAATTTGTTTGATTTTAGTGGTACCTGCTTTGAGTCTTGGTAGACAAATGAGCTAGCAATCAATTAGCTCACTAATAATATAGTATGGTAGTCATACCTATGAACTTGGTAGTAGCCAGATCCAGCTTTTTCCAGATAATGGTGCATCATGGAAAACTAATACTAAGATTATTCAATCAACCATGTAATATTTAGAAACGTGACCCATAAAGAATCACCAAGGACTTGACTGAATGGATAGCATCATCATTATCGTAAATATGTTTATCTTTATATAATATATAAATTGGATGCCACTATTAAAAATACCTTCTATTGTATCTTTGGTATTTCTATAAATTAGGATAAATATTGCCTGTCTTTAGTAATAGTTCAAGGTTGTACAATTAGATAAAGGCACACATAAGCTGGGTTTTCTAAGACAAGCTATCTTTATTGTTTTATTGCTTTTTTAAAATAATGACAAAAGAAGGTAAAAAAGCAAAACACAAATATAAAAATACATTGTCATTGTATATCTTTTAAGCAAAAAATACTTACAATTGAATAGACAATTATCAAGTGCAATTATTATTCATTCACACAAACACATACATACTTTGTATGTACACATTTAATGAAATATGATATTCATTTATATAAATTATAGTAGTTACAAGACGTGCTTTCTGAATTAGGATAATATTTCATGTGTCTGATAAACATTTATCCAAAGAAATGTAATATTTCTCCTACTTTTCCAGTGGATGTGGTGATATTTCATAGAACAATTACAACAATCTTAGGTTGAATATCTATGGAGATTCTCAGGTCATGGTTGTCTGAACCCCTGCAAGGATTATAATTTCTTCCATTCCCCAGCATTCATAGGCATTAGAACTGAGGATGCTTCTAGGATGAGAAGTGAAACATTTTCAAGAAAAAAACCAAGTCCAGTTGCCTTTTGAAAAAGCAGCTTTGGGACAATCCTAGGTTGGCATTCATATTTTTAGAATGATTAAAGTCTTGGTAGATTAAACATTTTTCATGCTATTTTATTCTGCTTGCAGGAAAATTCATGAGATTCCAGCCAATAAGACAAGAAAGAGAGAAGGGCAGAGGGAGAGGAAAAGGGAGGGAGGGAGAGAGAGAGAGAGAGAGAGAGAAAGAGAGAGAGAAAGAAAGAGAGAGAGAGAAAATGAAAGAGAGAGAGGGGGGCATTCTGAAGTGACATCTACTTCACTAGATTTGAATTTTTAATGATATTTTGGGTAAGTTAATTTGTTTTATGTGCTTTGTGAAATGATATTTAAAAATGTATCCCTGTTCAACTATTTTTAGAATTTAGAAATTCACAATACAATCAGGAAATTATTAAAACCTCAAAATCTATCCTCAAAAGTTCTGAATAACTGAAGAAAGACATTAAAAATTCAGCATAACATTGTCCACCTATCCTAATATTCAGTTTTTCTGTTTGTTTGTTCCCTTTCATGTGTTCTCAAGGGAAGTTCGTCTTAAATTTACTTCTTGAAAATAACTCACATATATTTTAAAAATGTACTGTACATTATAGAGTTAATGAAATTATTGTAATGATTCTAGAGAAAAATGGAATTATTCATCATGCAAAAGCTTATAATGCATTTTCAGATCATGCCAAATTTAAGAATCACAGCCAGAGGCTGAATGTGCAAAGATATCACAAAATTGCCTGTTGAGCGAGATTATACATAGTTTGAACTGTGTGACATTTGAACATGTTCTTGGGGAATTTCATGTACCCAAGAGTGCATAAACATTGTGCAGTGTGAGGCTGTTGTGTGAAAAAATGATTAAAAGAGAAACTAGTTTTCAGCAAATTGTCAGTTTTCCATGGGCAAGCTTTAGTGTTATTCACATTAAACAATACAAACATTAAATAGATGGCATGCACAATAAAGGATCTTTTTATACATTGCCTTTTGAGTTGTGATGCATGCAGCCTTTAGCTATTGAATAGTACTTGCCTGAATGTAGAGTGATAATGTTCTCAATATCATTAAGTATTATTAATACATTTTGGAGGGAAATCATTGGTTTAGGAACTAAACCAGATTTTTGTTAGATGTAGGTAATCACAGGGGGTAGGTGTTGCTCATACCCTCTGTAAGAAAAGGTTGAACTATACAGAGTGTCTATGAATACAATTAATCAACTGCAGCACTATTATTGCTCTTTCAAACTTTATGAAATCCTGCTTACCTCTTGTAATTAACCTTCACATTTGAATGGAAATAGATTCTTTAGATTGTGAGGATATCAGTGCTTAACTCAAGCATCATGCATCAATTGAATGCATACACAATTACACAATTTTAGGGTTTGTTGCATGGGTAAAAGCAAGACGCCAAAGTACTAAATGTATGTGAAGTGGATTTCACATGTGGATGTGCCAAAATACAAATACAACACACAATTTGATACTGAATGTGCCCTGAAGTCAAGCTTGTGCTGGAAGTCACAATGGTCAGGATGATAAAAGCCCAGTGACACCTATGGACAATGCCATGGCTTTATTTACTTTTCATAAAATCTTGTAGCAGAGTTTTATCTTTTAAAAGTATCATATTTAGTTGTATACTGGCTGATACTTTGAAGCATGTCCCTATGTCTCTCTCAACACTTCAGGAAAACAAGTTAGGCCTGTGAATTATTGTCGTTTGAAATGAAGAAGATAAAGGGACGTGGTTTCTTACATTCTGTCTCTAGACGTTGATCAGCCTGACAGCTGGAACTTTCTCTAACATAGGCCAGAAAACAGCATCTTACACCACTTCTATAAAAAACACCAGGGATATCTGCAGAGGCAGACTGAGGGGGAAAACCAAGATAGTGGCTACATTCAGGCAACTGAAGCTCTGCCCTTACGTGCATGAGGACATCTTTTCCTGTCCAGGAAAGTGAAAGTTTTTCTGAATATTTTTGTCATTAAAGAAAGCCATATGTTGCCTTAGTGCAACATATGCCAACTCTCTCCAACTTGGTGCTTTCAGACATGCTGGGATTCCAGTGTCCAGAATTTCCAGCCAACAAGAGATGTAATTCCAGTAATGTGGAAGAAGCAATTTAAGGAAAACTGATGAATGCATATCTGCCAGAAAAGTGAGGAACACATCTACATAATAGGCTAGTTTTGATTAGGAGTGCAACATAAACTTCTTTGCCCCATCCACAGTCTGTTCCCCTCTCAGTATCTAGTAATTAGAGTAATCAGAAGTGTGTCCATGATGGTTAGCTTTTCTGCCTACAGAGTTATGGAAGCTCTCTTACACTATTAAGTTCATTGATACAAAAACATTGGGTTATTCCTCAGCATCCTAAGTGCTCATGTTCACTACTTCATTATTTACCTGCAAATGTCTTTGAAGTCTGCCTTGCGGATGTGGCCCCAGGAGTAATTTGTCATAGGCAAACAATTTATTTTTTCTAAGAGAAGTTCATATATAAACTTGAGCCTTCTTATAAAATGTTTACCTAAGATATTTTTTTCTAAGCAATTAAGAACTGCTTGAATTTTTTGAAGCATTCTTCAAGTTTGAGAGCAGGTTTGGGGAAATAATCCAACTATTTTTGTGTAGTTGTAACTGCAATCAATCTTTAGTAACCAAATGCACCTAAATAAAACAATGACTATGGTTTCATTTTATCATGTAATCATTGAACACATTTGTTTCACCTAGTTTCCCAGAGGAACTGCTGAGAGATGGTTTTGCTTCCCGTCCATAATTTGGGAGAATTATTGAAATGCTTATGCATAGCTTTTAGCTAAATATATTATGCTGTAGCAAACCTAACACGCTGAACAAATTTAATAATATAGACTAGAGATAAACTATCTTAAAATATTTATTGGTTTCATAAATCCATTTAAACAAAGACAAATTGAGATGAATTTCAAAAGCTTATATTTGTCTTACAAATAACTATAAAATGTAATCTAGTTAGCAGATATATGATAATAATTTGCCTTCAGTGAACCTCAATAAGAGGTTCTAAAGATTGGCAAAACTGCTGCAAGCAAGATCATTTCTGTAACAAATTTTGTCTGTGTGCATGCTCCATGTTTTTCCAGTACTTCTCTACTCTAAAAAATAATATTCAAGCAAAACCAAATGGATAGCATGCTTCCATTTCCTTTCTCTGATAATTATGCTGTCAAACTGAGCATTACAGGGTCTCTTATCATTTGAGAGTGCTTAAAGTTTCCATTTTAAAACTTAAAAAGTCAAGATGGAGACCACAATGGGTCAATCAAAATTCTGCTTAATTTCATATGTATTATACACACAGTGTACATAAAAAATGGGAATAACTTTCAATGTCAGGCCTGAAAGCCACCTTTTCCGTTGGGCCTTCAGGTCTGCCACATTTCCTGCTGTGGGAAACTGGGAGAAGGGATTGTATGGAGCCAGGGTGATACATAGACATAATAACATTCCTTTCTCAGAGAGTCAAGGACATCTTGTCCTGCACCTGACCGATTGGAACTGGGAGGCATCTCCAGTTGGGATAGTGCTTTGATTGGACCATGTAATGGACATGTGGGTGCTGGGCAGGATCTTGAACTTTCAATTAGGTGGGGAAAACCTGTAAGCTTTCAGATTTGAGTTTTCCCACGTGTGCCAATATGACATCTCTAATAAAGTAGAGCTTTGTGGAAACTCAAGCCTCGGACTTTTCTTTCTTTTGGTTTTTTTCCTTGGAACCCTGACATTCAATTGCACTGTTAAACTGCCATTTGGAGTTTCTGACTGTTCTCTGTTGATACCCTTTCTCTAATATACTGTATTTTTCAGAGTATAAGACACACTTCCCCTCCCTAAAAGAGGCTGAAAATTTGGGTGCATCTTTGTCTTATATTTCGAATGTAGTTTTTCTGAAGCTTTTTTCAGGTCTAATGAGGTGAAGCTATCTTTGCAGGCTTTTTTCATTGCTACTCTCTCCGATGAAGTTTTTTTTTCAGCCCTAAGTCTTTGCAGGCTTTTTTCATTGCTTCTCTCTATCAGCTGTGCTTTAGAAACTTATTTTCAGCCCTAACCAGGGGATAAAATAATGTGCTGAAGCTGACCAGACTAAGGATGCTAGCCAGATGAATACCTGGTAGGCAGATTTTTTCCACCTATTTTTCTCCCCAAAAACTAAGGTGCACCTTATACTCTGAAAAATACAATAATTGTCCTTTTTAAAAAAATTAAATGCTATAATTCAAAGCAAACTTAAACAATTTCTCTTTTTTGAAATGTAATAATAGATTACTATACCACTCAAGAAGAGTAGGAAAAATCAGGGTAAACTAAATGTAATGAAAGTGAAATTCAATTTAGTGTATATATGCACAGATAAAAACTTTAATACTGGACCTTATTCAGTCTTATTTAAAATGACAATTTAACTACAACTTTTAGAGACTCCAGAGATGTTCCTAATACTTTGTGATATAAAGCGGTTCTAGATCGTCAGACTCTCTGTCCCTCTCTAGTTACATATTGTCCACACAAAATGGCAGCAGTTCCCTAGTGCAGTGTTTTTCTCAGCTTTGGCAATATTAAGATTCCTCAGACACATGCTGGCTGGGAATTCTGGGAATTGATGGCCAGTTGTTGAAGTTGAGGAACACTGCTCTACCGTTAAAGTTAGTTGAAGTTAAGAAACACTGATCTAGAATTTCAAGAAGAGCCAATCCTTTCTCTTTCCCTGGTGATGCTAAAAATTGTTCTAAAAATGTTACAGTGAAAACTAAACTCCATTCTATTACAATAGAAATATTGCAGTAATTTTGCAAATCCACCAGCTGAGAGAAAGCATAGAAAGATTTTTCTTTTCACAAGGGAATTTCCCTCCTCCCACCCCACCCCCAAGGCAATAAACAGGCAAAGGAGAATAAGAAACAGCAAAGAAAGTGTGAAAAATCAGAAAAATCACCAGAGACAAGGAGGAAGAACAACAAAGCTAAGGAAACCATATTTCTGGCAGAATGGAAGCTGTCGCATCAGGCCGTTCTAGATGGAGAAAGCCTTAACAAAGCAGTCATGCAAAAGTGACTCACTCCAAGAAAAGGAGAAGTTGTATTTGGAAGGGCAGCTGAAAAGAAAATATTCCTTCCTTGGTCTCTTTTATTCATTTGAGTGACCTGTAATTTTGGACTGATGAAACCTGTACTTCTGCATGATTGGGAGACTAAGTGCTGATGGGTGAGCAACACCGAAAATATTTGTGGTTACAATGTGTGCCATTTTGTTTTAATTCAGGGATGCCCTGTCTTTTTAACACAGAAGACAATTGTCACAAGAAACAGTATTCCCTGCTTCGTATTTGCCTTAGTTTAGTAGAATTCATGCAATGAGGTCATAGGAAGCCATAAATAGATTGGAGAAAAAAAGCAGAATTTAGCATTTTCAGAAAATTAAGAGCAGTGGAAGATTATGAAAAGCATGCATCGGTTATACAAAATGAGTTTAAGATTTGTCTTGGCTTATCCAATTTCCCGAAGGTTCCCAATGAGGGAAATTTGGCTTCAGATATTTCTTCCACTCATGAGAAGCCCTGGTTCTATTAGAAGAGTCTTTATTTTGAAAGCCATGAAATCTTTTGTTAAAGTAGCAGTAAAGTGGTTCTAGATTCCAGGAAAAATAAAAATGCATACTGAGGGAAGGAAAAATGAATATTTACATGAAAGAGTATTTGATTAAAATTGCTTGATTTTTAAAAAATTTATAATGAGAACAATTATTTTATTTATTTTGTTTTATTTATTTTGTCAAGCATATATAAGATTACATAATTACATAAAATGTATAAACATGATTATGAATACATGAGATAGTTACGAATATATGGGGACATTAGGACAGGGATGGTAGGCACTTTTTTTTTGGTCTTTTGAATATTTGTCCCAAGTTTATTAAATATGTGCATGTATGTGCGTGCATGCACACTACAACCGATATAAACAGTTAATGGATAGATAGATAGATTCAGACTAATATAGTTTTGACCATTAAAAACTATAGCTAATTCTGTTTCAAAGGTGCTTAATACAATTCACAGATTACATTAAAATTCCACTCATTCTGCTATCCTTGGATGTTCTCAAGCATAAAATACAATGAAATGCAAGTTTCTTAGGCATTGTTTTCTAAAATTGAGTTTTGGGAATAGTTTTATTGCTAATGATTATATTCACTACCACAAACAGTAATCAGCATGTATGGAATGACTACAGGGCATTTTCAAGTAAATAGAAGTATTAAATAAGGATGTTGCCTTCCCCCTTTTTTGTTTAAACTCTTTACAGATTTACTAATCCAGAGGATTACGAGGAAAAATAAATTTCAAGATCTTAATATCAAAACAAAATAAAACTTAATGGCACCCTTAATAGAAGTGATCCGTCATTGTGTTCTTCCAGGAGCTTTCCAGCTTCCTGTCTCGCCTATAGCCCTAGGAATCTTCCATCCAAATATTAACCAGGCCTGATGTGTCTTAATTTCTAAGCTGAAAAAAAGTTGGGTGGGTGTTGTAATCATGCAAATCTGTTCAGATAATATGCTTATTTTTCTTCAAAAATCAACTGCTGTGACATTCAGCAAGAAAAAGAACCCACATGATAAGATTTAAAAAAAGTTATAGTTTTAATTAACTGCCTTTAATTTATATCCACAGAGCAATTTTTATTCAAGAACAACTGTAGAATATGAAATATCTCAAATATTTTTGATAAAAATCTGAAATATGGTTGTTTAAAAAAATTGTCTCACTCCCATAAGTTTCTAATCATATTTATATTTACTTCTAAAGTATGCAAGGTATGTTTTGTTTTCTATAGGTTTTTTTCCTTATTTATTTCAAATGTCAGTGCATGACATAAACTTTTAAAACTCCACATCTCTGTAAGTATCCACATATTTCAGTGTTTATTCTTCACTTTTGGGTTTACTTCAATCTAAGCAGCATTGTCCAAAGAGGTTTTTTTTTAAATGAAGAAAAGCTGGAAGAGTTAATAAGGCAACAGACCAAGGGTGCTTTTTAAATGACACAATTCAGAAATAGAGAAATTTTGACCTCTGAAAAGAGACTGGTTCTTTTCACTCTTTCTAATCTCAGATCTTTGCTCAAGAGGATATTCTCATTTGTTTTATCTCATTCCAGTTTTTCAAAGACAGTAAAACAATTTTCACATCAAAGGAATTTATATATCACTTTAGGCCCCACATTTTCTTCAGCATACACCATTTTTTGAAGTGTTGCCAATTTTCTGAGAAATTAATTGTTACACATTATTCTCTCATTTAATATTGCATCTATTTGTTCTTTGCTTCAATAGTTCATTTAGCATATGAAATTTTCTGAAAGGTTTCCTTAGTAACCAGCAAAGCAATTACTCCCTCTACTAATAAGTAAATGAAGAACATGTTCTCAAGAAAAAAAATGGTTCATGCAGGAATTCTTTAAATTCTCAATATTTTGTTGTTTCTGCAAATAATGCTTATAAACGCTGGTTCTTTTAAAAGAATGTATGATGTATCTTCTTGCATTTATGGGTTCGGTGTTATAGCATCTACTTAGACTGTTGTCTTTATTCAGCCCTTTAATATATCAGAAATGATCCATGACAATACCTAACTATGAGGTTGTAAATAAATTCATAAATGTTACTCTTGATTAGTATTATACTACTATGCAGCTACTGACACAGAATTTATAGATATAGCTGGTATAGAAATAATAATCTCAAAGTGATGTTTATTCATTAGAAGATTTAGATATTTTGATATAAAACAAACCAGAAAAACCAGTCAAATCAGATTATATAGAATACACACACACACACCCCTACATGTACACACACACACACTCAACTACATGTACACGTACACACACACACACACACACACATACATGCCAACTGGCTTTGCACACAGGAACTTAAATGGCATTTGAGATGAACTTCCACTTGTATCAAGAATTTCATTGCGTTTTTTTTTTCCTTTTCTTCGGGCTTATCCACATAAGGTAGCCACCATTTCTTGAGGTTGGAACTAGAAATGGAAGGCAATTGACAAATATATCTTAGAAGTGAATGCTTACAGTAGGAAATAAATTGTCCAATGGGAACAGAAAAAGAGCATAAGAGCCAGAAATCTACAGTCAATATTTTACAAACTAACGCCAAAGTATTATAGTCCAGACAGAGTGTCTTAGAATAAGCTGACCTAACCATAGAACAGATTAGTTTAAATAGTAAGCATTCATGTGCTGATAGTGCTTATTTTAAAACAAGTTATATTGCATACTATATATCTAACTTCTAGCAATTTACATTAAAGTAAAATTTAAATGTGTAGTAATAAATAAATATTTAGCTAGCACAATTTCTTCCTAACAGTTTATGACATTCCAAGCTAAGTATTAGTACCTTTTGTTAATAGCTTTATGCATACTTAGAACAAGTTGTTTTTGGCACACATTTCACTGTACTTGAAAGCCATAAGTTTCAACATGTTCTCAGCTGTAAGGTCATTCTGACATATGAGTATAACAATCTTGTGTGTGTATATTAGGAGGATTGAATATCTTGTTCAAATATAATACTTTTTCATAAGGAATGCAGGTTAATTCTAATAGAAACACATTTAGCGAATACCAAATGACCTTGAATAAGCTCAAATTTCTGAAGCAAATAAATTGCATTCTAGTGCAGGGGTATCAAACTTGCAGCCCGCGGGGCAAATGCGTCACAAGCAGGCCCCACCCCCATCCAGTTTAGCAAAGAAGGAAAGAGTCTCAATATGTCATGTGATGATGCCGTGATGCCATGAGTTTGACACCCCTGTTCTAGTGCATTGTAAGGTACTGAAACCACACATTGGTAATTTCTATTATTTAACTTCTAAAAATCCTGAAAACAAATAAGCATATCAGAATTAGATCATAAAAGCAGGAAAGAAATTCCAGCACATGTTAGCCTTCTATGCATCAATCAGATTTTTGTAACCTCGGCATGATAATATTAGGTACCCCCCCTCCCCTACGGTAAAAAAGTATATACTTAATGAAAGGGAAAAATATTGTCTTAGTTTTCAAAAGTGATGGAAAGAAGTATCTGAGAAAATAGAGTTAAGTATGCATCAATAACTGGGAAGATTATAGGGAAGATTAAAACATAATTAAGTACTCTGAAAGCTATGCAGTGGTTACTAAAAATCAGACTGTATTTGCTGAGAACAAACTTTTTCAACTTGACCCTTTATGGTGCATTGCACAGTTAACCGTCCTTCAGGCTAAATTTGACATTTTTATCCACCCATTGAGTCCTTGCCAAGGACTGGGGATAGGCAGATGTTGATGTTTAATAGTGTTAAAGGTAACATTGCAGAATATAAGTTGTTCCAAGTAAAGCTGTCTTTTTGCAATTTACTGATGGGAATTTGGTCCATGCCGATGGTGTTCAAGTGATATTCCAGTTGTTTGGGGCTTGCATGCAAGGCACTTATTACTATTGATATTACCTTTGCTTTCTGTTGTCACAGTCCTATTTTATTTGCAGATCTTTGTATTTTGTTATTTTGTCCAGTTCTTTCTGTTCTCTTCTGCTATCTCCAGGTCCTGCCATAGCCACTATTATTGTTATTAAGTTTTTAAATAGACATTTGTTGATATATTTTGAGTTCAGCCCAGTTTTGTTAAAGTACCTTTGATTATTATACTAATTAGATTAGACTGAACAGCACAGATATCAGGTGGACCAGAGGTGGGTTCCTACCGGTTCGGACTGGTTCTACCGAGTAGGTAGTAGGCTGCTGGTGACGTCACGAGGCTGGTTCTGCCATCTTTTTTTTTTTTTAATTTTGGGTGGGAAAAATGTTTTTGAATGTTTTTCTTTTTTCTTCTTCTGCGCATGCATTGCCATCTTGTTTTCAGCCTTTTTTGGGGGGGATTTTCTTTTGGGTTTTCTACTGCGTATGTGAGCGCCCATGAGGCACGCCCACACAGCACGGGAGGCAGCAAACCAGTGGCGAGGTAAGTTAGAACCCATCACTAAGGTGGACAAGCTTACAAATGTTACAGAAGGATTGCTTAGCAATGGGTCCTTAGCAATGGAACTGGACTATCACATGTTTTGGTTTGGGACCACTGTATTTATTATGATTTAAATGAAGACATGGAATTTTTGTTGTAACAATATTCATTTGCAGATGAGATAAAGGTTGGAGAAATTGAACATAAACATAATACAATTTAATAGTAAGTGTTACAATTTATTAAAGTATTAATACATTCTTTATTTAAGGAAAATAAATCACATGCACAGATATAGCAACAAATATAATTGACAGGATAATAACGGGTGTGTCAGGGATGTTGGAACTGGAGTTGACCATGTACTGAATATGAATCAGCAGTGAGACAAGGCTGCCAAATAAGCAAATGGTAGGTTAGACTGCTTCCATAGAAGTATAAATTCCAAATAAAGGGAAGGAATCATTTCATGGCATTCTGTTTTATTCAGATTCCATCTGTAACACTAAAACTGTGAGTAGCACACTTTTAAAAAGAACCACGAGTAGGTGTAAGGAACGATAAAAACAATGAGAAGAAGGGACTGGGAACTAAGACTTACAGGTAAAAAAAAAAAGAGAGGAAACCTAACATGTTTAATTTAGCAGAAAAACAGTTGGAAGGACATGAATGCTTTTTCTGGAGGGGCATCACAGAGAAGACAGTCAAAACTTATTTTCTACAAACCAAAAGTGCAGGGTATAGAAGAATGGTCTTAAGTTACAGAAAGACAGACTCTAGTTTAATGTTTGGAAAGGGTAAGGGAATAAAAGTAGATCAAAGAAGGTACTACGGTGGATTTATTTCCCTACAGAATCTAGACTGCCATCTCTGGAGTTTTAATCTGGATTTCTTCACTGTGCTGGAATATGACTCAGTTGCCCCTTTCAAATTTGTGAGTCACTTAAAACCATTTGCTTAGTTATTCTTAGTATTGCAACTATTTTTACCTGTAAGCATGATTGTTGTTCATTCTAGTTGTGTGTGTGTGTGTGTTTTTTTTTTTCTCTTATGGAAAGCTTTATAATTTTCTGAAGAATTGATAGTTTGAATGCTCTTTCTACTTCAACTGTCCATTTAATTATCTGCAGTTTGTTATACATAAGAAAGAATCCATGAGGTTCAGATGGATTATATTGAAGGAGCTGTAAAAAAAAAGATTGAATCAGTTTCCATATATTTTAACATATGCCAGCCTTATGTTCTGATGACTGTGAATAAAGCCTCTTCAAGACCCTACTTTGATTGCTTAATTCCTTAACAATTGAACCAATTATTTATACAAATACTACTTGATTGTAAAAAAACAACAACCCAAGTGTACCTATGGATGTTGACCTAAGAAAAAATCATTGAAATGGGCTGTCTTAATTTAGATGACAACAAAGGAATGTTATTAAAACAAACAAACAAACAAATGAAGTGGGGGAAGAAACTCTCAAAATTAGTCTAGATGGGGGGTCCGGCAACCTGCTGCTCTGGAGCCGCATGTGGCTCTTTGGGCTCTCTGCTGTGGCTCCCTGTCCCATCTGGCTGGCCCCGACCTTCTCCCTCCCCTCCCCTCGTCTGAGAAGGTAAGGGTGACAGCGGGAATGGAGAAGCGGCCGGGGCTGATTCTCAGGCGCTGGTTGAGGAATGATCACCACCCCAGACAGAGGCTTCCCTTTGGGCAACTTTCCTCCCCCTCCTGTGACCCCCTCGACTGGCTGTGGTGAGGCCAGGAGGGTGTGCACACATGGGGAGACCCTCTTCAAGCGAGCGCCAAAGCACAGCAAAGGTGCGCGTAGGGTGGGTGCCTTCTCACTTAAGGAGAGTCTATGGATGCAGCTTCTCTCCTGCCCTAAAGATCCGGCCATCACCTTGCCGTGTCCACCCACCCCGCAGCTCTTTGGCCGAATGGGGAGGGTGTAAGCTCCAGTCCAAAGTGGCAGGAAGCAAAAGCTGCCTTACACGCAAATGTGGTGCAAGGGAAGATACAGGGCCACTTCGCTCCTGCACTCAGGCTCTGGCAACCTTCCTCCTTCTCCCTCTCCTCCTCCTCTCATGTGGTGAGGGGGCATGGCAAGGCAATGCCCGAAGCCTTAGTACAGGAGCGAAGCGGTCCTTACCTGCCCTCGTGCCACATTTGCACATAAGTCAGCCTTTGCTTCCTGCCGCTTCATGCTGGAGCTTAAGCCCTCCCCGCTTGGCCGAAGAGCTGCGGTAGGAGGGGCATGACAAGGCAATGGCCAGATATTTAGGGCAGGAGAGAAGCCGCATCCTTTTGCCTTCAGTTAAGACAGTCAAGCAAGTGGCCGCCTTCCCTGGTGCCCTTTTGCTGTGCTTTGGTGCTTGCTTGCACGCCCGTACCCTCCTGGCCCTGCCACAGCTAGCCAGTGGGTCGCGAGAGGGGGAGGAGGGTCGAACGAATGGAAGCCTCTGCTGTCGCTGATGATCATTCCTCAACAGAGAGAGAGAGAGAGAAGGGGAGAGAGGGGAGAAAGAGAACAATAAGAGAGGGAGGGAGAAAGATAAAGAGGGGAGAGGGGAGGAAGGGAGATAAGGAGAAGGAGCGATAGGGAGAGGGGGTAGAGAGAGAAAGACATGAGACGGAAGGAAGGAGAGGGAGAGAGATGAGAGAGAGGAAGAAAGATATAGAAGAGGGAGAGAGAAAGAGAAAGAGAGAGATGAGGGAGGGGGAGAGAGAGACGGGAGAAGTAGGGAGAGAAAGCAATGAGAGAGGGAGATAGTTTGGAGAGGGAGAGAAAAAGAGATGAGAGAGGGAGAGGAAGGGAGCAAGGGAGAAAGAGGAAAAAGAGAGGGGGGGAAAAGGGAGAGCGATACCTGTTTCCTGTAGAAAAGAAAACATAGTGAGCCACAAAACCTGGGTAGGCATGACTGAGGGTGTCATGTGACTCAGTGGAGTGAGTAACATCGAGTTGGCCACGCCCACCCAGGTTTTGTGGCTCCCTATGTTTTGTTTTCTCTGGGAAATGGGTCCAAATTACTCTTTGAGTGTTTAAGGTTGCAGACCCCTGGTCTAGACACAATGTCACAATGTAGTTCAAAATCAGTTCAAAATGGAATCTGTTAGATGCCTACAGTAGCTATCAGAAAGAACTGTGCCTTTCATATTTTATCTAGCTTTCCATAACATACAGTAGAAAAAAACTTTATTTTACAATTCATGATATATTTCTCTTTAAAAATCCAGGACATTTTACAACCTGTAGATGAAATCTACATTCTGAGGAATTAGTTCTTTCCAATTATCTGGTTCCTGATTAGGACTTGGAAGTAAATTGGAGAATTTCTGACATTTCACAGCTTACCTCATCTCCTCATGTAGACTTTGCAGGCCTAGACAGATATATACATAGACATAAACCAGCTATAGGAAAATGTTTATTGCAGACAAAAACAAAGCAATTATGTTGGTCCACTACAAGTTAGATGCAAATGACTCTTACATCTTATGGCTTATTTTTCCCACCCTTCACAGAAATTAATGCAATCTTAACATAGTACTGATTTATTTATTTACCAACCTACCTACCTACTTACCTACCCTGTTTCCCTGAAAATAAGACCTCCCCAGATAATAAGCCCAATCAGGCTTTTGAGTGCATGCGCTAAAA
>JANHFT010002153.1:29551-43256 GCA_032467955.1 Pseudoxenodon macrops
TGTATGATCCAGCCGGCCACGTGGGTGATCCGCTTTACCCTCATGACTTCGGATGACAATCAGCAGGCTCTACAATGCCTGTAAGCTGAGGGCTACTTGCGTGGGCTGATAGCAGAGGCCTCCAAACTTGGCAGCTTTAAAACTTGTGGACTTCAACTCCCAGGATTCCTCAGCCAGCTGGCCAGGCAATTCTGGGAGCTGAAGTCCACAACTCTTAAAAAGTTGCCAGGTTTGCAGAGCCTCGGAATGAAAGCATCGGATCTAACCTTGAAAGGAACCGATCATCACAGAGATCCAGCATTGGGAAAACACAGGAGCTTTTCTCCAAACAGAGCAAATTGCCTTTTTTTTAAAAAACAAATGACCTAAGGTGCACAGTAAGCGTAGCCACAGCAGGCGGCAGCCCCTGCTAACTTCGATCTTGTCTCAGGTAAGCAGAGTCAGAGCTGTTTGGTGCTCGGATGGGGACCCCTCCCCCCTGAAAATGCAGGAGCTCAGCCCACCCTTCCTTTCATTCTTCGCTGCTCTTATGCTCGCATTTTATTCTGCTGATTCCGTTCTGAATTTTACCTGTCAGTATTTATAGGGGAATAATGCAGGCACAAAAGCCCAGGCTGCAAAGTACGCACCCTGGAGACGCAAAGCCCGAAGAAATCTTGAGCGTAACAACTGTGCATTGTATAACATCTGCAGCGTAAGGATTCTGATCTCCATAGATCACAGGTCTCAAAGTAAGACACAGATTTAGTCTCCCTAAACGGGACACAACCCCCCCCCCTTTTTAAACCTTTTCTCTCTCTGCAAAACAAAACATAAACCCCTCCAATCTCGAGGATTAAGAGGTGGCGAAAGCGACAGAGAGCTTTCCCGTAAGTTGCTTAGGAGAAAAGCACATGTGTCATCTTTTCATCGCCAATTTTAAGCCCCGTGGAACAAACCTTTTTGGGGTCATCTTGCTTGATGTCCACGTCTTTCCCTCCTTCATGCTCGTCCACCAGAGACCCTCCGTCTGGCTCCTGGAAAACAGGATCACAGGCAATCAGCCTCTCCATAAGAGGCCAGAAGAGCTTCAGTCCGGTGGCTGAGCTTTCGAAGGCGAGCGGGAACTGTTGCCTCCGGCCAGATGGGAGTTGGAGAAAACTGACCTTGATGATGCCGACATCCTTGGCTAAGCTAAATACTTTGGCACTGGCTGCATTTTCTCCCAAGGTTAAGAGCAGGCTGGTGCCTGGGATCCCAGGGCAGATAAGAACCTGTTTCTTAAGCTTTGCACCAGGAGGACTTTAAACGCCCAGAAAACCCCAGCCAGCATGCTGGGAGTTGAAGTCCACTGTCGAAGGGACAGACAACAGTTCCACCACCCCGCCAGCTCTTCTCACCCCGCCCTGCCAGTCAGCAGGCTAGAGGGCACGAAGTACGCGCTTTAAGAGAGGGAAGCCCGGCCTGTTGCCCTGCCTATCTAGGTGCTGCAGTTCTGAGGCCTTCAGAGGGAGAGGACGGGCTGCCCTCAAGAGGTGGCCGGTGCTGCATGGCACAAATATTGACACAAAGAGACGCACCTTCAGTGCCGACGTCCCCGTGACTTTCGTTGGCGACCTAGTGGGGAAAAAACAAAGACACGGACCAGGTAAGACCAGGAGGAGGAAACGCCCACCAGCCATTTAAGAAGGAAGCTTGCAAGATTCCTCCCCTCGCGTTCTTCTGCGAAAGGGAAACGGCTCCTGCTTGCTCAGCCTCTCTGGAAGATTAACGCAGTGACCGGTCCATGACCTGCCCTCCGTGGTGACCACAAGCCCAAATGCCCCCCATTGGTCACTGGATTTTTTTCGGTAATGTTCTGACCGAGGCTTCCCAAGAGCATGAAGCAGACTCCTCCGTGTCCCGACAAAAAAAACCTTTTTATTAAGTTACTGTGAATTCCTCTCATTCACATCCAGCAAAGTCTTTCAAGGGAGAATTTGCAGGCACAGACCTTATCTGACTTGGAGAGCTGCCAGGTTGATATCTTCAAAACTTGGGCAAGGAGTCTGGGAGAGTCACCAACCAATTAAGCGAACTAATTGTCTCCTGCAAACTCCACTCCCCTTTCACTCCTTTTTTATTCCCTCTGGGAGGGGCCATTCACTGTCCACCTGTGGCCTTACTCCCTAGTCGACCCTTGTTCTTTAGCTGCTCCCTTCTCCTCGCAACTCTGTGCATGCGCACACTGGGAACAGGCTCCAGCTGTTCTTCTGCCTCACTGATGTCTGACTCTGAAGGCAGCTGATAACTGGCATACGGCTCCTCTCTGCCTCCGATACAGAGCCCCCGTCAGAGCCTTCCCCAGACTCCAGGACTGGCCCATGGTCCTCCCCAACCTCCTCACTGTCCGAATCTGCTGCCAGCTCTGCTGGAGAGCCACAACAATAATAACTAACAGTATTACTAACAGGCACACCCTATGAATATTGTTCATGTTTTTTCCAAATACATTTTCCACAATTGGGTTATGTACTATGTATTGCGCAATTCTTCCAGCGCCCTCACACACCAGAATTGAGCATTTCTCCTCAATTATTCTTGGCAGATTCTCCTCCGTTGCCATTATACAACTTCTTGAAACTTTAAACCACTTTTCTTTTCCCCAATCGATGCCCATCACACGTCAACCCCAAGCCAAGTTTGAGGGTTGGGGTTTTGTTTTTCCCTTAAGAGGTCAAGAAAGTGGTCTGCGTATAAATCATGCTTGTCCATGACACGCTGTGGGAAAGCGGCACACTATTACATTGGGGGGTGTCACCGCAGCAGAGACGACCTGACATTTGAACTCCTGCAGTCACAAGAACGAAGGTTGTCGTAAAATTTGTTCTTTGGGAAGCGACATTTGTGATTCCTATCCCAATTTTTCCCCCCCATGCAGGAGAACAACAATATAAAATGGGCATCCCGGTGGGACTACATCTTGAAATCCATGCCTCACACCAACATTCAGTGGTTCAGGTAAGACGAGCAGCCCCCCCCAACCTTTGGGCCACCAGGAACCGGTTCCTTGGAGAGAGATTTTTCCACGGACCGGAGGGGACGTTGTTTCTTATGCTGCCTGCATCCCGCGGATGGCACTTTGCTTGTTTGCGCGACCCGGTTTTTGGTATGGTACTGCCTGGTGGCTGATCTACAGACCAGAGGTTAGGGACCCCTGAAGTACCAATAGCAATAGCCCTTAGACTTATATACCACTTCACAGTGCTTTGCAGTTTACAGAGTCAGTCTCTTGCCCCCAACAATCTGGCTCCTCATTTTACTGACCTCGGACGGACGGAAAGCTGAGAGTCAATCTTGAGCCGGTCAGGATCGAACTGCCAAATTATAGACAGTCAGCAGAAGTAGCCTGCAGTACTGCACTCTAACCACTGCGCCACCACAACTCTTACGCGCAGCCTCTTACATGGACTTCTGAAATAAATGCCTATAAAGATTGGAGTGAGGAGGAGCTCACCTTACACAGGTAGCCCTCAACTGAACAACAGTTCGTTCAGTGGCCGTGAAAAAAAACGGACCCTTCTTCACGGCCACGACCTTTGCGCCCGTCCCCGTCATCAAAATCCAGGCGCTTCACACTTGACGACCGTTTCTGCCTCCCAAGGTCCCTGTGATCACCCCTTTTTTGCGACCTTCTGACAAGTCGGTGGCAATCCAGACTAGCTTTTAACGACGCGTTACTGCGGCGATTCGCTTAGCAACTGCAACAAGAAAGGTCGTAAAGCGAGGCAAAACTCCCTCAGCAAAGGTGTCGCTTAACGACAGACGTGTTGGGCTCAGTTCGGGGGGGGGGGTGTCATCCTTCGAGCTCTGCCTGTATCTGTTTGAGGAATTCTCGTGAAAAATAACTTAAAAAAAAAAAAGACGGGGGACTTTTCCTGTTTACTTTTGTGGAGCCTTAATCCAGTTTTGTCCCTCCTGGGAACCCCGTCTCCAGTGTCCAGTTTCACTCAGGAATGCGCCTTTTGAAGAACATAGACTTGCCTTTATGGTTCTTCCTTTACGAGACTTTCTGAGATGTGACGGTTGATCAGCATTCTTTAAAAAAGAACAAAGAAAAGAAAAGGCCACATGACTTGCTTAGGAACCCTCCTGCCTGCTTCTGATTCTGCTTTGAAAGCAGATACGTACGGAACCATTCAGGCTGGGCTGCAAATCCTTTATAAAAAAAAAAAAACTGTTTAAAATGCTATCGACAGATTTGAGACAAAGATGGATTCATCCCAACAACATCAACAACATTTTGACTTTATTGCACTCCCCAAAGAATTTCTGCCCCAAAGTGGCAGATTCCACCCTGAAAATCCTGAGCCTGGTGGTTGTTGTGGGTTTTTGTTTGTTTGTTTTGTTTTGTATCCTATTGTTGTCAACCTCTCGGTTTTACAGATCGCCCTCGAGTTAGGACCACTGTTGGGATTGGAATTTCCCTTGCTGCCCTGTTTCTCTGAAAATAAGACCTCCCTGGATCATAAGCCCAATCAGACCTTTGAGCGCATGCACCAAAATAAGCCCTCCCCCCAAAAAATAAGCCCTCCCCCCCAAATATTTAAATGCATGTGCAGTCATGAGGTGACCACGCTCGCCGCCTCCTGCACCTCAAAAATAATAAGACCTCCCTGAAAATAAGGCCAAGCACTTATTTTGGGGGTCAAAAAAAAATAAGACCCTGTCTTAATTTCGGGGAAACACGGTAGTAAACTAATTTTTTTTATTTAATAGATTTATATTGCTCCCTAACTCATATACTCTGGGTAATAATTAAAATAGTACTAAAAATAGAATTTAGAAAACATCCCAAAATTACAGACTTAAGTAACTTAAAAATAACAAATGACAACACTGTTTTTCTTCCTACGCTGTATGATATTCAGGGCACTGACAGGATAGGAATTGAAGATAGGTGATCTTTGTGTTTTTAGAACTGGAAGGGGTGGGGAGACATAACCACAACTTGCTAGCTTTTTAGTTGACAGTTTAAAGGGTCATTAAGCCTTTAAACTATAAATGATATTTGCTAGTTTATTGTATTTTCTCTAGGTCATGGATGGTATTGGAAACATTTGGCTATTAGTTATAATAAAAATCAGATTAATATCTGATTTGTTTTATCAACAAAAGAATTAACTGGAAGTCAAGATAGGATGGAGAACAAGTCTAAATATCAGCAAGATAAGGGGAAGAGATAACTAAATAGTGAAGGAAGGAATAACAGACAAGCCAATATTAACATATGATGCTAATTAACCAATAGTAAATTGTTTGGGGAAAGGCTTATCTTCAAAGCATGTATATTTTCCAGCAATTATAATCTATTCTGCATTTTTACACATTTTTACACAAAAATGTGTAAAATCTTCTGTTTATTGGAACCTTTAGTTTCAATAAATGTACATTTACTTTTTTCCTATCTATTTCTCCCTACTACCATTTCACAGGTGGTTATTTCACTCTTGCTATGAAAACCAATGGAGCTACTGCAGATTCAAAAAGTGGATTCTTGCTGTACAACACTGACACAGTAGAGCGATTGCGTTTGTGGAAAAGGAAAAACATACTTCTAAAGCATTTTTAAAGACTTCCTAAATAAATTCTGAATACAGATTTTCCAAGCCAGCATTAGGTACAATTAGCAAGAAGAATGCATAAAACATGAGGGACATAAGAAATGTAAACTAAGCTTGCCTCATCAGAGATGCAACTCATAATTTATTTTGTAGAAATCCCAGAAGAACCTGCTCCCTTTGGAATACTTGCAAACCTATAAAATCTCAAGACAGAGAATGGTTGTGATCAGGCAACAGCATATTAAGAATGCGGTGTGATTCAGATTTGAACCAGTGCTTTTTCCAGAATTTTGAAAGACTAGAAACAGAAGCTGGTATTGCAACTAAATGAAACTTGTGATTTGAAGAGATGAAAAGACCATGAAAGATGTCATATGCCACCTGCAGAGAGATCTATTTAGAGCAGGGGTTCTGGTAGCTGTTTTCCCATAATGGAATGCTATGATCACATAAACCTGACATCATAACAGATGGTGTTGATACTAAAACCAGAATAGTGTTATTCTATGGATTGAAACATGAGAGGCAATAACTGAAGTACAAAACAGTGTTAGCATAGTGGTAACAAAATGTAACATTAAAGCCTGATAGGAAAACAAGTGACAAACTGAGATATGAAACAAAGGAGGAGGAGGTAATTATACTTTAATTTTGTCTACGTTTGAAGCTGCATTATTTTTCTTTTGGTGGCATTAATACTACCTACAATTTAGAATCATGGGGTACCTAAAATGATAGACTGAGTTGTAAATAACCTTGGGATACTTTTTTTCCTTGGCAATGATGGATGTTGTGTCTTGAATTACAGAAATTAAGGAGGAACTTACAGATCTTACAGTATGCAGGCAAATTGTGTCTTAGACAGAGATATGAGTAACTTTAGCCTTCTTTATTACTGTTAAATGTTGTTTTCTGAGTGCTTCAATCAAAGCCAAATAAAAGTAAACAAGAAGGTGCTGAAACCTTTCCGTGCTATGTTGAAAAAAATAAAAAATCTCTCTTAAAATACTTAGGGGAAAATATTTTCTCCTGCAGAACCACAACTTGAAAATAGTTACTGATGCATTGTGTGAATCATCCAAGAGGCTGATGTGACACCCAACACCATAATAATAGTCTACATCAGAGGTGAGATTCATTTACCTTACCTACCGGTTCGCAAATGTGAACATGACATTCTCTGCATGTGCAGATGAGGCGCGTTATCGGGTGGGCAGAGCCTCCCGCAGTCGCTGCTACCGTTTTGCCTGATCCGGAGAGAGCTGGCTGAATACCATCACTGGTCTACACATCTAGGTTACAATATAATTTGTTAAGTCCAAGTGCATTTCAGGAAAGAAATCCAGAACTAGAACATTCCCAAAAAATGCTTGTCCAGATTTGAGCTGAAGAGTTTCTTTTAGATTAAAAAAAACTACAGTTTGAAAAAGACAATGACATCCACATCAAATTGAGATGATGCAAAATAATGATAGGTAGGGAATGATGTAATTACACACATTGCAATTGCATAATTGTATCAGAATATCTGGAAATAAGGAGAAATTTTCTGACAAAACAATCAACCAATGGAACAGCTTGTCTTCAGAGGTTGTGGCTGCTTCATCACTGGAAGCTTTCAAGAAGAGACTGGACAGCTATCTATCAAAATGGTATAGGTTCTCCTGCTTGAACAGGGGGTTGCACTAGATGATCTACAAGCTTCCTTTCAAATCTCTTATTCTATTCTATTCTATTCTATTCTATTCTAGTCTAGTCTAGTCTAGTCTAGTCTAGTCTAGTCTAGTCTAGTCTAGTGAGCTGTCTGTAACTAATTATGAAAAAGATCTTGGAATTACAGAGAAAATGTCAACTGATGTGTATCAGCTGTAAAAAAGTCATTCATGCTAAGGATCCTTTGGAAAGGGCATGGAAGCACTAAACTGCCAACAATAAAAAGTTCCTATTCAAATTTTTGAAATTGAATTCCATATTTGGAATACTATGTGCAGTCCTGATCGTATTTTTAAAAGGATACATTAGAACTGGGAAAAGTGCAAAAAAAGACAAATAAAAGGATCAGGAGCTTGAACACCTCTGCTTTACTAAAAGGCTAGAACATGAGGATCTCTTTACTGGCACAACTTTACGAATCAAAATATACGTGCAGAGAGAAATAACAATATTTGAACTATTATCATAAAGATTTCTTAAAAACAGGATATATCTATTTAAAAATGAAAAAAATCAAAATCTCTAATAGGAAATGACCTTTAGATAGGAAGCCTAAATACTTTACATGGTTATATTATAAATAAAAAAAGGAACAGAGATTGAACAGTTAAGAAATAGAAGGCAACTGGTAATTTATCTCATAAATGGAAGTTTAGCCACTACTGGCCAATAAGTTGAGAAAATGCAATAAAGCCAATGCATACAGAAATAGATAATTAATGCTCTTTAAAATATGACAAGTGGAACATGACAAGCGGGACATGAGATGTACATAATCATGCGTCTCATGGAGAAAGTGGACATGGAGAAGTTTTTTAAGTACTAGGTCCATCATCTAGTATCATCTAATGGGGTGTGTGGCCCTCGAAAGAGATTTAAAACAGAAAAAGAAAGCAGTTCCTCACCCAACACATAATCAGTAGACTAAATTACAATACAATGTGGAAATTACTACTTATAGGACTTAAAAACAATGTTTATAGGATAATGGAAAGGCTGAGTCCTTTTACCATGTGATGACATGATAGGATTCCATGCCGCGTGGGAGAATGCATCAATATTTTTGCTTGGCTGTCTAACGTTTTCCTTGTCAGTTTAGCAGTGTTCATGCTTTTTATATTTTAGAGTTACAGAAAGAATCAAAGGGGAATACATCGGGTGTTTATGTTTGTGTGTGTATTTGGGTCTAGCTAGATAGTCCAAATGGCTCCTGCTAATGGACAAAAATATGGTGCACCTGGGGCTGGGGGCTGGGGGAACAAATAACTGTTTCCATAGCATGCTTGTGACATGCCAAGCTTGACTTGCCAAGGCCATTCCAGGTGGGGGCGCTCTATGTGCTTTTTTTATTTTTGGGGTACTAAAAAGGACTCCACTATATGGACTCATTTCATTATTTTTCTTTGAATATGTATAATTACTCTTCCTTCCCAAGCAAGCCATCGGACAATCTGTGCAAAGAACCTTAGGAAACCTTCTAGATTCTAAAATTCCCCACAGCTCCACAATTCTTCCTTAAAGCAGAAAAATAACAAGTAAATAACAAGTAGTGAAGTGGGCTTCAACTTCCTCCTCTTCGTTATATTATGTCTCATCAGAGAATATTATTGAAAAAGGGAAGGGGTGGAAGTACATTGTTACAGAGAGGAAATTTGAAGGCCAATTCTCCTCACCACCAAATACTTCAATGTGAAAAAGAAATGTTTTTCTCTACTAAAAATATCCAGCTCAGTTGAAGGCATGTTTTTGTGCTTTGGGGCATTTCTACTTGTATATTCACCCCCCTCCTCTCTTGGGCTAGGCATATAATCGTTATAACATCTACGTTTGTTGTCTAGCAACATAATTCTGGACACAGAAGAATATAAATGTTGGATTATTCTTTTAGAATTTTCTTCTGCTGTCTTTGATTCATCCGAGGAAGATAAGAAAATAGATTTAAAGGATTTTTACATGCTGAGGTCCCCATTGGAAGCGTTTCAGGGTTTTGTAAACACTCGACACAAAACTATGATTCATAACATTTCATTTCATACAAAGTAAAATGTCTGGGCTGACGGAGTTAAAGTTAATTTGGGGCCAACATATAGAAAAAAGTAATTCCTACATTTAAAAAATAAAACCAGCAGAAATGAAAATGGGAAAAGAAAGAGAACTTTAAATTTTTGATGGTATCAACAGCATTAACTTGGACTGTTTTATATGTAAAACATTCATACATAATATATTTATTTATATCCATACATTACATAAATATATGTCTATGCAGTAAAATAACTTTCTTAATAGATTAATATAGTATCTTCTCAGCCTTTTGAATAAGATTAAATACAGTATTTTTTCTAATCAGTTTAATATTTAATATGCTATCTATATCAGGACTATATAAATCAGTTTTCATAATAAAGAAGACTATGATTGATCTATTGCTCCGTCGCTCTCACTAATCCAGATTGTATTTGTAGTGTTTCTTGTGAAATGTCCTTTCTGATAAATATATTAAATATCTCTCTGAGAACTATTTCCTGCTGTTTAAAAAACTAATTCCAGAATATGTTCTTACTTTTATGTGCTGCATGTTCAGTGTGAATTGGTCATTTTAAATGGTTATTAATAATATAGTAAGCAAACATCCATATTTGTAAACCAATATTTAAGGCCTGGATTAGACTTTCACTGCATATGTTTATTTTAACTTTGTAGTAAAGTGGCTTAAAAATGGGCTCTAAAATTTTCATAAAAGAAAATGTTCTAGAATATAGAACATTTATATAACATTTATATAATGGTAGACAGTCTATATAGAATACCATTGACCTCACCCCATTCCTAAGAGGTCTGTAAGGGGCGTGCATAAGCGCACCAGCATGCCTCCCTCCCTGCCCTAATGTCCCCATGTATTCGTAAAATATCATGTACTCATAACTATGCTTGTACATCTTATATATTCACAATCATGTTTATTCTTTGTCTCTAATCGCTTGACAAAATAAATAAATAAATAAACTATACAGTGTAAAGCTGGTTTTTTTTGCCATTTTGTCCATAACTTTGTGTATGTTTGTTAATGAGCAGCTTTGTATAGAAGGAATGATGGAGGTATCAAAACAAGTACTGTAAACTTCTTTTTGTTCCCCTTCTTATCTCAAGAGGATCTTAAAGAGAATTCTTTTTCATTGTGAAGCCCTAAACAAACATTCAGCTGTTATTGAAAACACTACAAATCTACTACAAAAGATTAAACCAAAACTATTTTTTAAACTTCAGGTGATTATCTGCAAAATTCTGCCTCTGAATCCTTTCCCCCCCCCCTTCTTAAATGATTAACAGTAGCAGCAGTTATTTGTAAAATAAATGTTTGGCTTCAGAAATCTAGCTTCTTTGGAAAATAGAAATATTGTATTTTGTTTCTCTTCCTTTCTCCTCATAATAAGGTTCATACATTTTTCATGAGAACTGAATATAGATAAATGTCTGTATCTAAGCACAGATGGGGTATAAGAATCTGTTTTAAATCTGGAGCAATAGTCCTTTGACTCTGTAACATAGCATTGCAATATATCAGAAGAAAATTATACAAGTTTGTTGCCTCAAAATACGCTCTCTCTATTCTCATAATGAAAACAACATTGAAAAATATGAAATGTAAATGAAAGTGTGGAATTGCTATGCTATTGCATAGCATTTCCCCCTTGATATGTATGTTTACATAGTGCAGAAAAGGGTGTTACTATGCTAAAATCTGCAATAGATCTTCAAGTTTTAATTATTAAAAATATTCTCTAGCTCTATGATAGTGGGAAAGAAAATGACCCTTAGAACATAGAATAACAGAGTTGGAACAAACCTTAGAAGTCTTCTAGTCCAACCCCCTACTTGAGCAGCAGATCTTATACCATTCTGGACAAATAGCTGTCCAGTCTCTTCTTGAAAACCTCAAGGAGGGAAGTCATTGCACGATGAATTGTTCTCACTGGCAGAATTTTTTTAAGTTCTAGGTTGGGTCTCTGTTTAATGATCTTCCACCTGTTACTTCTTGTCCTGTCCTTAAGTGCTTTGGAGATTAGGTTGACCATGTTTTTCTCTGTGACAGCCCCTCAAGTACTGGAAGACCACTATTATATCACCCTAGTCCTTCTCTTCATTATTCTAGATTTACCTGGTTCATCCTATGGTTTAGCCTCCAGAACCTTTATCACCTTTGTTACTCTTTTCTGCACTCTTTCTCAGCATCTTTGTGTCATAGTGCCCTGAATTGGATGAAGTATTCCAAAAGTTTCATTAGTGCACTATAATATATACTATTACTTCATGTGATTTTGAAACTATCCCTCTGTTGATGCAGCCTAGGACTGCATTAGCTTTTTTGGTACCTGCAGCACACTGCTGACTCATACTTAAATAGTTGTCTAGTAGAATACCTAGATCCCTCTCATGAAGATCTTAAGGAGTACAGAGTGAACTGGTAATGTATAGAAGGAACAAAAGGTAACCTGATTTTTTTCTGTAATTAAACATCTTTATTTTCAGGCTGCATTTTCCTGAAACATCTTTTTTTTTTAACCAATCCTCATTAAGTCAACTACTTTTTGTCAAACTCATATTTCTTGTACTTGGAGTTCATTTTTTTTGATCAGCTGACACATGTTCCTGATATTACATGTAGTCAAAGATCAAAAAGATAAAAGGGACAGGATAGGTAGTATTTTTGGTTTTTCAACCTTTCATTTATTAGAGAGCAGATCTCTGATGGAGCATTTTTGGTTCTGCAACTATAATCTACGAAACTACCCTTCATGTCACTGATTTACAACGTGGAGTCTTTTCAATCTTTTATCAATGCTGCTGCAAATATTTCCTATATGAACTGAGCCTACAGAATGGTTGATAAATCTAAACTATCTTTGAAGCACGATAAAAAAAAAGCCAGCTCCTAGATAACACTGAGATCTATTTCAGTTTGTGTTGAATTCTATATTCCCTTATGCTCAAAGTAGAAAGCTGAAACAAAATATTTTTAAGAAGGAATAGTTTAGTTGTAGAGAAAAAGACTCTGCATTCAGAAGATGACAAAATCAGTCTCTAGCATACCCACAGATATATGTAGTTGTTAATAGTATTTATGACCCATCTTTTCTATAGTATATAAAGGTTCCCAAGTCCCATTCAGAAATTAGTTAGATTAGTTACTTACTTGGTTAAGCGATGCACATCATTTTTCAATAGGTGAACATACCCTGGGAATTCTGGCTGATACTGTACAGGCAGCTCTAATCCCTCTATATATAATAAAAGTCAAAATATTTCTTATAACCAAGACTCAATGACTACATTGATTCTAATAAGTGTTGAGGATTTATTGATAGCAGTGTTTTGATGGTATATTGAAAAAAGATCTATAGGAATTCTGGACTCATAGATTGTACATTTTAGTTGATCAGGAAAAGAAAGAGAATAGTAGATAATGTTGGTATTCTTTGTTATTTTAAAGATTGTGCAACACATATTTTGAAGATTAAATAAATCTTCAAAATATGTGTTGCACAATAATTCTCATACTCTGCTATTCAAGTAAGTCTTTGCTATAAGTAACTCAGTTTCATTACTGTTGCCCAAGTTGTCATTTTTCTTTTGATATTCTGTGGCTCATATTCACATTTTGTGTAGAAGAAAATGTGTGTTTATTTTATTCCTGCACAATATAATAGGAAAGAACAATAAGGCATGATTAAATATATGAAGTGATAATGGTTTTGAAATGAAAGAGGATGTGTGAAAATTATATATCTTTCTCTCTCTCCATTTCCCTTCAAAACAGAAATCTCTCTGTCTCTAGTTGGGTATACTTTATCTACAGGTATCTAGAACCAGAAACCTGAAAATGAATTTATTTTAACAACTTGGTCAGACTTATGTAGTAGGTAAGGATTACCCACTAAGCACTATACTTATTGGGAATTTCATATGAAATCCCCAATAGGTAAAGTTATGGTAAGATACAGATAGCACTCTGAATTACCTTTGAATTGGAATGCTGGAGAAAATTGTTGTGAATATCTTGTATCAGAAGAAGAACAAATCATTCAATACCAAATGAAGGAAACCCAGACTCCTTACTATAGGCACTAATAGTCAAGCTAAAGCTTAAATATTTTGGACATCTAGTAAGTAGATGTCCAAAATATGTAGGCTTTAGCTTGACTGTTAGTGACTATAGTGAGACAAGTCATTGTAAAAGAACATTGAAGGCTATTGGAAAGATGATTAGCAGAAGACAATGAGGCAAGACTAGTGATGACACAAACTTACAAGTGTTTAATGAAAAAAATGATTTAATGTCATAAAAAAAGCACAACAAAGAATGTTCTTTCTGCGCCAACTCAGGAAGCTCAAACTGCCCAAGGAGCTGC
>JANHFT010002153.1:59852-70942 GCA_032467955.1 Pseudoxenodon macrops
ATATATGGAAATGAAATGTAAAATTAATGTTATGGAAAATAAAAATTTGTTTAAAAAAAAAAAAGAACTGGCTCGATGGCTTACAGAAACAACCATCAAGTGAAAAACTGTTCTTTGCTCTATTTTTTCATTGTTAAACTCAAAACATTCCATGAATATCACAAACTGGCCATATCAGTTATCTGCCTTGAGATGTTAAGCTAAGTATTTCATTCTGTGTTGACTGAATAAATAAAAATTGTATGAGACATAAACCAAAAAAGAAAGAAACAACGATCAAGCTACTTCCAGTTTCTAAGAGAGTTTTAATATGACCAGTTTTTTAAAGAAAAAACCAATACAAATTGTTCACTTTATATGAGAACAGATACTAAAGGGGCATCTGAAGCTGAGAGGATCAGGGATGAAAAAAGGATGGCAAGAAGCAAAAGCTGAAGGGTAAGAAAGGAAAGGATGGAAATATGACAGCTGCCTTCTCATTTCTGAGAGTGGTGACACAAAAGGATTAGAAAGCTGTTTTCAACATCACGAGCAAATTTCAGCAGCAGTGACAACGTATGTATTTCCCTGTTAGTCTGTTGTCTGTTTTAAAAAACTGAACAATACTAAATTTAACATTACATTTTATAAGCAATAAAATTCTAACAATAACTCTAGTCAACCTAGCTAAAAACAGTTAAAGTGGTATAAAGTGACTCAAAGCAGAAATGTTTGGAGAAAAATCTTTAAAAAAAACCAAACTCTAAACCAAAATTGTGCTAGTAGTCAGATGACTTTGACTGCAGCCATTATTATATCATAGGTATCCAAGATAAATGGTTGTGGAATTACCGGTACCTGGGTTAATCTGCCCTTATCTGACACATTACCTTGGTTGACATAATTTGCCTTAACCACGGCCTACTGAGTAAACCAAAATTACTGGAATCATATACTGTATAATACCAAGCCATAAATTACAATTTACTAATAACAATGATTAAGAGTTATATTTCATGCTAAGTCACAAACAAAAATGTGACGTTAATATATTAAGTGGAGCCAGAGATAGTGATTTACAACATGTGTTCATCAGATGATATTGTGCAATCTGTTTTGATCTATTTATGTATTTATTTATTTTAAAGGAACATTTTAGATTTAGAAGGATCAAAGTGGGGCTCACAAGCATCTCTTGTGGTGTCATATTCTTCAGTGCTTCTCCTTTTTTCCTGTAAATACCTGACAAAATTAGGTTAGGTGCAAAATAAAATGTGAAAGAATGATTCAGTCTTATGGGTGCCAAAATCCAGCTTTTCTTAGTATAGATCGGGGGTTGGAAACCTGCGGCTCCGGAGCCACATGCGGCTCTTTGGGCCCTCTGCTGTGGCTCCCTGTTCCATCAATGGTTGGCCCCACCTCTCGCCCCTTTTATTTCTTTTTTGGAAATCTGGGCTGAGGAACGATCGCCAGCCGTGGCGGATGCTTCTCTTCGGGCAACCCTCCTCCTCCCCTCGCAATCACCTGGCTGGCTGTGGCTGAGCCAGGAGCGTGCGCAGGTATGGGGAGACCCTCCGCAAGTGAGTGCCAGAGCGCAGGAAAGGCGCACATGGTGCAGGCAGCCACTCGCTTAGGGATGGTCTCCCCGCATGTGCGCAGGCTCCCGGCTCAGTCACAGCAAGCCAGCCCGGATTTCAAAAAGAACAAATAAAAGATGTAGCAAAGCGCCCCAAGAAGAGCTTGCTGGCTTGGCTCAGCCATGGCTGAGGGGGCAGGGAGAGACATAGAGAGACACATACAGTGATACACAGAGGGAGTGAGAGAGACAGAACAGACACACACGGTGATAGACAGAGAGAGGGGAAGATAGGGAGGTGGGGAGAGATACAGACGGAGAGACTCGTGTGTGTGTATGTGTGTGTCTCGGTGCCTGTTCTTACTGTTGGAAAGCTCTTGCAACCCTGCGTGCTCTTTTTGGGGTTTGTCACAAGTTGGGTTTTTTTTCTCTTCCTTTTGGAAAGGGGCTGGTAGAGCAATGAGCAGCTTACCTCCTTCTCCCCCCTGTCCAGCCCCCCTGATCAGCTGTGGTGGGACCGAGAGGGTGCACATGAGAGGAGGGGGAGAAAAGTCTCCGCCGCACATTGATTGCTGCTCATTGCTCCGCCAGCCTCATTTCAAAAGGAAGGGGAAAAAACAACTCGTGACAAACCCCAAAAAGAACATGCAGGGCTGCAAGGGCTTTCCAACAGTAAGAACAGGCACAGTGGCAGGGAGCTAAATAAAGCGACAGACACACACATTCACAGACACACACACTCACAGACATAGACACAGAAAGAGAAGTGGGGAGAAAAAGAGAGAGAAAAATGAGAGAGAAAAAGATAGATAAGAGAAAGATAAGAGGGAGGGAAAGGGAGGGAGAAAGAGACAGAGAGGGAGTTACCTATTTTTCATACAAAACACGGAGCCACAAAACCTGGGTAGGCACAGCTGGGGGGAGGAAATCATGTGACTGGGTGGGAGTGAGTGACATCGAATTGGCTTCGCCCACCCAAGTTTTGTGGCTCCGACTGTTTTGTTTTCTGTGGTAAATGGGCCCGAGCGGCTCTTTGAGTGTTAAAGGTTGCTGACCCCTGGTATAGATAACATCCAAAAGGATGAAACAAATTATGGGAGACCACTGTGTTAAATCACACCAGCAGAGCCCTAGTTCCTGACTGTGTTTCAGAAATTCTGCAAGGTAACTTAAAACATGAGATTGATTGGTTGGTTTTAATTTATTAGTTTGTCAAACATGTACAAGATAGCAGGTATAAATATGAACATGGGCATGAATGAAGGAAATGAATACAAATAAAGGGGGACAGTAGGCACGCTGGTGTGCTTATGCATGCCCCCTTTACATACCTCTTAGGAATGGGGTGAAGTCAATGATAGACAGTTTAAGGTTGAAGCTGTGAGGGTTTGAGGATGTAACAACGGAGTCTGGTAGAGCATTCCAGGCATTGACTGGAATTGACTCTATTGCTGAAGTTGTATTTTCTGCAATTGAGTTTAGAGCGGTTTACCTTGAGTTGTATCGATTGTTTGCCCATGTATTATTGTGGTTGAAGCTGAAGAAGTCGTTGACAGGTAAGATGTTGTAGCGGACAATTTTGTGTATCAGACCACAAGCGGCGCAGTTCCAGATTGTCCAAGCCCAATATTTCTAGCCTGGGGGCATAAGGTATTCTATTGCGAGCAGAGGAGTGGGGTACTCTTCTCGTGAAATACCTCTGGACCCGCTTAATTGTATTAATGTCCAATATACAGTGTGGATTCCAGGCAGATGAGCTGTATTTGAGAATTGGTCTGGCAAAGGTTTTGTATGCCCTAGTTAGCAGTACAATGTTACCAGAGAAGCTTTTCAAAATTAGGTTAACAATTCTTAATGCCTTTTTGACAATGCTGTTAGTGAGCTCTGGGGCTTATATCATTTGAGATGAGTACTGCTAGGTTCTTGACAGAATGAGGGTCGTCTATGAGGTCGTTTTCACCCAACTTGTATTTGGTGCTCTGATTTTTATTGCCAATGTATAGGACAGAGCATTTATTAGTTGAGATTTGGAGTTGTCAAATGCGTGACCATTCTGACACACAGTCAAGGTCGCTTTGTAGGGCAGCAGCATTGTCAGTGGTGTTAAATAATTTTACATCATCAGCAAAGAGGACGCAGCTGCTTTTAATATGATCGCATAGGTCATTGATGTAGAGCAGAAAGAGTGTGGGTCTACAACGCTGCCTTGGGGGACACCGCTGTTAACTGGTGCCAGATTTGATAGGGCGCTCCCTATTTTGACTACTTGTTGCCTGTTTGACAGGAACACACCTATCTACTTATGCAGGGTTCCGGAAATGCCATAAGATTTTAGTTTTAGGAGTAGTTATATTTTATTATTTATATGACCACACTCATATGCCATTCCTACTACAAGGCAATGATTAATGGAAGGGTGTGATAGTCTGAATGGGAGAAGATAGCAAAAATAGTGAGTGTAACCACTTTCTATCCTTAAAACGAACTGCATACACAAAATCAGGACTTAATTATTCAACAGCAAGCCAAAAATAGAAACAATAGAGGAATAGAGCCAATTATATGTTTCTATAGGTTGCTGCAGACTCAAGGATTGGTCATTAACCTTTTAACATAGCAATTGGAAAAGATCCTAAATTACAAATTGATTTACTTAATAGGATTTGTTAAATAAGAAGTTAAGGCAAGCCTATAAATTATTATTTTTCTTTACAGTATTTCCCTTTCTTTATTTTGTTTATTTATTTATTTGTGAAAATTTTCCAACATTCTTAAAAATTTCATTATAAAAATTCAGGAATTTCTATAAATTTCAGACCTTACGTTTTAGGTTACCTTTAGGTTTTAGGTCTCTCAAGAGGACAATTTCTTTGAGACTTCCTCAAAAAGTTGAGACGCTTTACTGGCCTGGACGTGCTGCCAGAATACCACAAAATGTTGAAGTGCTACCACTTTTATCATTTGATAATATTTTGGTAGCTAGAGAGAAATCTAGATACTTTTCTGATAACATTTGTAAATACCCTGAACAAGTATGGAGTTCTGATCAGAGCCAAAGGATGCTGTCCCTTCACCTGTATTTTCTAACCCATAACTACCTTTATCCAAACATTATCAGAGAGACAAAATAAGAACAATTTGTTTTCACTCAATTTAACTTTTCAGTCTGTCTCAGACATCCTGCCTCCAGAGACTTATCACAACAGCTCATGTACGGTGCCAGCTGGAAAACATTGCCCTGAATCATTTAGTGAAAGAGATGCTATTAAATTAGCAAGGGAATATGGTCTCACATCTCACTGTTTTGCTAGAACCAGAATATCAAACAGTTTTTAACAACTTTCAAATTCTAATGGGTTGAATCCAAAGATTTTCTGCCAACAAAAGAAGAAAATAATCTTGGTACATGGAAATAAAACTAAGTACACATACACATACACGCACACACCCATACATATATAATTTTCATTTGCTATTTGTTTAATGGAAAGTCCAAAGAACTGTAGCTCAATGATAAGGACTTAAAATATATATATATATATGTGTGTAAGATTTGAGATATAATCTCTCACCATTAGTTAAAGCAGTAAGTATATTATGAGCGTATAGTGTCAACATATAAATAAGTTTTGAACAAAATTTTAAAACAACATAATAACAAATGAACAGCTGCTACTGTCTTGGTTTAGAATCTGACAATTTCAGAAACCATGTTGTGTCAATCAGCTGGAGGAAGTAGTTTGAGATTCTTTTGCCTTGCTTCACTTTTACATTAAGAGTACAAAAAGAACAAGTTCTCTATAAAACTGGCAATAATACTTTATACATTTCGGTTTCATATGCCATCATGCATGTGAAAGAAGAGAAACATTAAATATTTTCCCTCTGATAGCTGATGAAAAGCATTGAAGCATGCTAGAGTTATAGTTGTTCTATGATTTGAATAACATTCAGCCCACATAAAACATCTACTAAAGGAAGACCACTCCTTTAGTAGATGTTTTATGTTTGAGTGTGGGGTTACACATAGAAGATTGTATTTTCATGGCAGAGGGAGGGAATGTGGCTACAAGAAAAGAGGTAATAGATCCCCACTCTTTAGGTCCACTTTCTTTCCAGAGATCAGTAGGCTCAGTCGCTGGAAGCTTTGGCATCAGGCTGTTGTTGGTTCATATGAGATCTATTTATTTGTTTACTTATTAAATTTATCTGCCTATCTCACTCTGGAGCTACTGTAGACAGCATTCAACACTAAAAAAAAGAAGAAATAAAAAGAAGAGCAAACAAAACAGTAATAAAACAATTGAACAATAAAATAAACAATGAAAAAGAAAACAACGAGAAGACGTCAATAGGATAACAAAAGATGGACAGGTGGAGAGAGAGAAAGTGAAAGAGATGTGAAGTCTGTCATCAATCCGGCAGCTACTTCTAGTGTGAAAGTCCCCCATTGGGTCCCAGAACTATCCCGAATTCACTATATAATATGGCGAATCAAGAGGATAATCTGGTATGTAATACTGAAACTTTTTTTTTTTTTAGTAATGAGCTCCAAACTCGATTACAGAAAATACGACAGAGTGGTCAATGCCTGGAATGCATTACCTGACTCTGTGGTTTCTTCCCCAAGCCTCCAAAACTTTAACCTTAGACTGTCCACTGTTGACCTCACCCCATTCCTAAGAGGTCTGTAAGGGGCATGCATAAACGCACCAGCCTGCCTACCTTACCAGTCCTAATGTTCCTTTTTATTCCTATCCATTTCATGTATTCATAATAATGTTTTATACTTATATATGTTATTAAATACATGCTTGATGAAATAAATAAAATTTAAAAATGTAGTGTTATCAGATATTATCCTCCTAGCTAGAGGCCGTGGTTGTGATTGGAGAGGGTGAGGATTGTAAATGATTGGTGTGGAGGTCAGCTGAACTGCTCCATCAGCTTTGATTGACATGCTAACTGCAATCCATTTCTGAAGAAAATAACGTTTGAGCTATGATTTAAGCCTTGTAATTTTCAGAGTTTAATATGTTAATGTTTTTATGTCAGGCAGTTTCTGTGTTCACTTTGGAAACTTCAGTGGTACAGATTGGACTTGGGGGGAAAATACAACTGTAATATAGTCTTGTTAGTTTTCAGTTACAATGTGCAGCAATATTCCTCAGCATTGGGAAGTTCAACTCTTAGACCTCAGCCTTAGAGGGGTTCAAGCCCCAGAATTTCCCAGCCAGAATATAGAGTGTTGGTTTTAACCTTTAAAATTCTACATAGCTTAAATTTATATGATTATTCATGCTTACTAAGATCATCTAAGGAATTTCACCTTCAGCACTGTAGGCTTGTATAATTATGACTCAGGGTTAAGCCATGATTCAAGGGACTAACACTTAAAAAAAACAATTATAATTTCAGTTTACTTGTTTAATCTGTGCTATTGGTTTATCTCCTGTTTTAATGGTATTCGTTTTAAATCTGTTTTTGCTTTAATTTCCCAAGAGATTCTAGGAATTGTGGTAGAACAAATTAAGTAAAATTTAATTTAACTACTCATATTTTGTTTGCTTAGAAATCAAGTTTTATATGATTCATTAATGACTATTATTTATTTAGATATTCTCATTATTATATTTCTACCTTTTTACTGTTAAAAGTTCAGTTCTTCCTGCTTACTACAATACTGGAAAGATGAAGCCCTCTAGTGTTGAAAACAGGTTTATAAAGAAACATTTTCTTTATCTCTATCTCTATTTCTATCATCTGGATTTTCTCTCCCGTTTCCATGGATTATACAGTGCATATAATCTAAAATCTTCTGGCATTTCCGGTTCCATGCATAAGTGGATAGCTGCGTTCCTATCAAACAGGGAACAAGTAGTCAAAATAGGGAACGCCATATCAAACCCTGTACCTGTTAACAGCAGTATCCCCCAAGGTAGCATATTAAGAACTACACTCTTTATATGTTACATAAATGACCTTTGCAATCATATTATGAGCAATCCTGCTACCCTTCAAAAAGACCTTGACTATAAGTCAGAATGGTCAAACAATTGGCAACTCCAAAACTCAAGCAACACATTTTACACATTAGAAAAAATAAAAAATAAAAAATCAGAACACAAAATACAAGCTGGGTATATGTCCTCATAGACAATCCTCACTCTGTCAAGGACCTTGGAGTACTCATCTCAAATGATCTAAGTGCCAGATCTCACTGTAACAGCATTACCAAAAAGGCATTAAGAGTTGTTAACCTATCTTGCAAATCTTCTACTCTGGTAAAATTGTATTGCAAATTAGGGCATACTAAACCTTTGCTAGACCAATTCTTGAATACAGCTCATCTGTCTGGAACCCGCACTGTATATTAGACAGTAATACAATTGAGCAAATCCAAAGATATTTCATGAGAAAAGTCCTCCACTCCTCTGCTCACAACAGAATACCTTATGCCACCAGACTTGAAATTTTGGGCTTAGAAAACTTAGAACTTCATCGTCTTTGATCCAACCTAAGCATAGTACATAAAATTATCTGCTACAATGTCCTACATGTCAATGACTACTTCAACTTCAACCACAACAATACACGAGCACATAATAGATACAAACGTATGGTAAACTGCTCCAAATTTGATTCCAGAAAATATCACTTCAGTAACATAGTTGTCAATGCCTGAAATGCACTACCTGCCTCTGTGGTTTCTTTCCCAACCCCCCAAAACTTTAACTTTAGACTGTCTACTGTTGACCTCCCCCCATTCCTAAGAGGTCTGTAAAGTTCATGCATAAGCATGCCAGTGTGCATACCGTCCCTGCCCTAATATTCCCCTTTATTCGTATCCATTTCCTGTATTCATAATCATGTTTATACTTATATCTGTTATCTAATACATGCTTGATGAAATAAAATAAAAATACATTTAAAAAAATATGCTGGCTGAAAATGCTTCCACTAGAAAAAATGTATCCACTTATTGATCCACCTATCTTCTGTATCTCTCTATCATTCCTCAGACAGGTCAACCTAGTTCCCCATCCTCAAGAATTATACTTTTGTGGAGAGGGGGAAATCTTGGAAAACTGGATGAACTGTCTTCTCAAACAGAAATGTTTCCCAGATGTGTACAATCACTCCTGGATATTAGCCATGATTCTATCTCTGTTGACTTTGCAACTGATCATTTCAATGCGCGAGGAGTCCAAATTTGTTAACTAAACAGTAGACATTTTGATTATTAAAATAGAGAGAAACTTATGGAACATTTGTTTCCATGTTCATGTATATAATAGTTAGAATGTTCTAGTCTGTATGCAATGGGAGATATGATAAATTGTATTCAATAGGTAGATTTAATTGGCCCAAAAACATAGTGGAAGGCATGTGTGAGGGGGGAAGACCACATAATCCTGGTCACATGCTGACTTATACCTTCCTTTAAAAAATTAACTAGTGTCAATAATTTCATTTTAACATTTAGGAAAAAATAATGTAAACAACGAAACTGAACATGAAAGTGAGTCTATACTCACCTGCCAGGCTCACATTGGCAAGATTTGGTTAGTTCAAAGAAGAGAACCTATGTGATGTTGCAGTATTCCAATTTGCTGAAAAGCCCTGCTTCAAGAAGGCCTCTTACTTTAAAGCAATGACTTGCAGAAATCAATTTGGATCAGCTTGTTGTGACCTAGGCCTCTTGATTAAACTAAAACAAACAAACAGTGTGTTACAAACCTCTGTTTATTTCTAACGGCTGTAAATTATGTCCATTCAGAGCCGTACTAAGTCCCCAACAAGGTTATTAACATATCACATATCATATTTTTTCCCAGTCTCCCAAACTCTTTCCCATATTCCATTATGGTTAGAAAGTGTTTGGGGCACCAATACTACTGTAGTTAAGGTGCCAGAATAATACCAGAGAAATTCAGATAATAGAATAGAATAGAATAGAATAGAATAGAATAGAATAGAATTCTTTATTGGCCAAGTGTGATTGGACACACAAGGAATCCATGCAATACCATGGAGATTGATGGAGTAATTTCTTTCAGCCCAATTTATTTCACAGAAAATTGTGGTGAACTAAAATAAGAATAGGATGCCATATGTATCTGATTTAAAGTCCTGCACACTAAGTGTGATATAATTTCTGTCCGTGTGTGCCTTCAATTCAGTTTTCTCAGCAGGATTTTGGAAGTGGTTTGCCATTACTGCCTTCCTGGAGCTGAGAGAGAAAGACTGGCCCAAGGCCATCTAGTTGGCTTTATATCTAAGACAGGAGTAAAACTCACAGTGTCCAGTTTCAAGCATAACTGGAAATAACTCTTTCTAAAAGATCCAAACCAATCTATAGATTTTTTTTTCTTTTGCATTTATTTTATGTTTGGTCTATTATTGTTAACTATACATATTGTACCTCTTCTCTGTAGAGTTCTGAGAAAGATAGTAGTATTCATGTTCTCCCAGCAGTATGCCAACTTCTTTTTTGCCAGAGAAAAAAGTGGTTGAAATGACTGAGAATTCTAGTCAATGCAGTTGAGCAATTTTGCCTCAGAGTGCTTTTGTCCCAATTTAGCACGACTACAATCCTGAAGCTCCATTGTTTTTATTATTATTATTCCTTCTTCTTCTTTTTCCCCTCTCTCGTCTTCGCTTTGGTCCAAGTCATTTAGGCTCTTCGTGTACAATTAAATCGGTGTGAAACTCTCCAGAGTGAAAGCAAACTCTGCTGCCAGCCATTGCATTTTGGCCTTCCAAAATTCATGGTGGCAACAATTGCTGTCCACCTCGGCTCGCATGAATTGCCTTTGCTCATGGCTTTCCCTTTGATCAAACATGTCAACCCTTTAATTCATGCATAATCAGCAGTGGTGCTTCTGCCAAACCATCTTGTTTTATCATCGTTTACATCTGCTGCCATTCTCGTATCACACGAGTACAATCTGTTGGCCCACACACAGTCCTCTAGTGGTTTAGTGGCATGACAAGAGAACATTTTGGTCAGGAATACAATGCCATCTTTCCTTATCTAGTTTCTGTCTTTCCGAGCTTTTTGTCTAACTCGCAGTATCATTATTATTATTTATTTATTTGATCAGATTTATATGCCACTCATTTCGCTATGTGAACTGTGTATGAGATTCATATTACAGAGTATTTGGCAATGAATTAAATCTTCTGTGTTTATCTTAAACTTATGGTTTATCTTAGTTGTGGATAAATGACCGTTGAGTTATAGAAGTGTCATCATTTTTAGTGAGTCCACTGGAGGAAACTCATAGGTTTCTGAAACTTGTCTCCATAACCATATTTTAATGTTGGATTTGTTTTATACATATGGAAAAATGTTGTATTATTGTTGACTATATAAGTGTGTCGGGTAAGCAGAATTATAAATCTTGACTAAGCCAGGCTGCTAAATAGTCATGGTCTGTAAGACTTTTTACCTCCCTGTAGATAGATAGATAGATAGATAGATAGATAGATAGATAGATAGATAGATAGATAGATAGATAGATAGATAGAT
>JANHFT010002153.1:73955-88604 GCA_032467955.1 Pseudoxenodon macrops
GCCAATAAAGAATTCTATTCTATTCTATTCTATTCTATTCTATTCTATTCTATTCTATTCTATTCTATTCTATTTTAAGCAATTAAAATAGTTTCCTGCAAGAAGGAACTACCTCAGCATTTACAGAAAGAGTCTGATTATTGTAGCAAGCCATGCTTATTGATGGTCATGAAATCATGGTTTATTCAATTAGCCCAATTTTCTAGGGTCAATACACTGACCCATAAACTAACTGTACAGATTGGATATGTACAACATGCAGTTGGCTAATTTGTAGTTCAATGCACTGTGGAATTCAGTCTCTGTTTTATGAGATACAGTCACAGAACCAAAGCTGGGCCAAGCACAGCCTTGTTATTTATCTTATAAACTGACTAGACTGCACATAATTTTATTTTCAATTCTTCTCTCCTTCTGTGAAACAGATGGAAACAAAACAGATGGTATCTGGGACTGCTGTGGCAACTGCTATGTTAATTGCTCAACAAAGACCAGAGAGTGATGCTCATTGCATTGCTTCCAAGATGAACAAGTGGAATCAACTCATGAAAAACCATGTAGTTGGGAAAGCTTCTGTGGCTACCTGCATCCTTAGAAATTGAGAGAGTTAGGATGCATAGGATGGTACTTTCATTATCAGCCTCCTTATTGTAGAAAGTTTTCTTCCTACAGAAAGGGGGTGCACATGGGTGTATGTGTCAATAATGCATATGTGGGAGTTGCCCACGCATGCACAGGGCCCGGCATGCATGTGGGGGGTCAGGCATACATGCATGGGAATGGGGTGCATGCAGGAGTTGCACATGCATTGCATTATGGGTGTGTGCGCATACGCACACACATGCATTTTCGGCCTACGATAACATAAAGGTTAGCCATCACTGTCCTATATTTTATTTACAAGTCCAATAGGATTGCTCTTTCCTGTGCAAGTCCCATGCCTTAGTCTTTATAATATACTGGTACACTTTTATTAGTTTTACTGTAACATATATTTTCATTGTCTGAGAACAGTGATGACTAACTCTTTTATTGTTGCATGCTGAAAGTGCACATATGTGCACACCCATGATGCAATGCGTGTGCACTCTCCTGCATGCCCCAGCCCTGTGGATGCACATGTGACCCCCTGTGTGTGCCTCACCCTCCCACATGCATGCACAACCCCCAGTATGTGACTCATCCCCTCATGCATGCATGCACGATCCTCACACATGCGTGCATGACTCTCCATGTGTACCTTCCCCCACAGGTGTGTGCATATTCTGCATGTGCCCCACCCCCTGTGCATGCATGGCAGATACTCAAAAACCAACTGGCTGGTGGGAGGTGCATGCACATGTGCGGTAGAGCTGAGGCAATGGCTCACGTGCCCACAGAGAGGGCTCTGCATGGAACCTGTGGCACATAGGTTCACCATCACGGTCTTAGAACTTTGAGATCTACCATTCTGCACCAGATATGAAGACAAGACTATAGAAACACTCTGGATTAAGAGAAAAGCTTAAATCCATTTATTTGTTTTAGGATTGACTTTACAGTCTTCTCTAACTAAATCCACCCCTACAACAGCCTCGTTTTTAAAGTAGGAACAGAAGAAAACTGCTAAATGGGTCAGGATTAGATATCATAGATTTACATGAGAACTGTTCTAATAAATCTAGATTTACCTCTTGTCCTCTATTACTGTCTCTACTGGCTTCATCATAATCTTGAATGAACTCCATATGGAGGAACACATGGGCACTATGTGGAATATAGATTTCATACGGTTTTTATGTTACTTTAGTTTTTGATTGGGATCTGTCCCAATTGTTATATGATGGGCAGCTCTATAAATGTAATAAACAAATAATTAATTAAAAACTGAAATAACTGAGACAACACTGGAATGTGTTTACATTTCATAGGATTAAACAGTTCACGAATTACATCTGCTCCTATTAATTTGAATAATTAAGAAAATTCATGAAGTTTAAGAAGACTGAAGGATAAGAAAGAAGAGAAGAGAAATAGACATAGTGAGATTCATTTGGCCTCTAATTATAACTGATATTGTTAATGTGTGACATGTACTACAAACTTCAATTCTTTAAACATACTTGGTCATCTTATTTTAAAATAACACAGTATCCAAAAAGAAAGAAACATATTTTTATGACTGACCCGAAATTTTATGTATTTTTATTTTATTAATTTATAACCCATATCAATTTCCATATATGTACATATATGATACTATAGTTGATTAGTTAATAGGCCAACAGTAATATAGAGTACTGTCATTCCATCGGTGACATAATTTTGATTTACAACCAGCAGTGCATGACATGCCTCATTTGATTTACTGTTCATTTCAAGGCTGCAGGAATTTCAACTAAAAGACATTGGGTGGTGCTAAATGACTTCGGTGAAATGTGTTCAAACCTTGATTCTCCATTTGTTATGTTGGTACATTGGTGGAAAACAGGACATTTCTTTGTGCACTAGCCAATGGCGCATTCTTTTATATTATGGAAGTGTAATTACTGCGTGTTACTTTATGCTAAACAAACATACAAAGACTGAATTAGTTAGGAGGAAAGAATTGTGTATTAAATCCCCTATTGTTCTGTTTCTTGATTATCAGATTTGAATTGAATCACAAGGCTGGTCAGTAGGCTTCTTGAGTTTCTGAACAAAAAAGATAGGACACAAAGCTAACAAATGAAATGTTTTATTTATATGCCATCTTTTTTTTGTGTTCAGGAACCCCAGAACTTATTGACTTACTTATTCTCTTACACTAAGAGAAATTTTATAAACTTTTGGTATGATTATGTTTAAGTTGAAATCCATCTCATTCAAGTAGGATAAACAGCAGCCTTTTTGCATTTACCTGGAAATAACTAATAATGACCATAGAGGAAATATATATATGCATATATCTACTAATACCCAGTGTGTTATGGTCAACTAATGTCATGGATCAAACAAAGAAAAAATCATATGCTTAGTTGAATTGAGACAATTAGTCCAGAACTGACAATTATTTTTATTTCACATGAGTAAACTAGCATTTTAATTTAGCTAAGCTTTTGTGAGACCATACGAGAGTTGTAATTTATTTACATTTAATAATGTGCTTTACTATTTTTTTAAAAGATGATTTGTTTCATCTTAATGGAAATTAAGAAATAAATGAATGTGGTATCTGCTGTAAAAAGAGACAGGAACTCTGTCTTTGTAATGAAGAATGGTAATGACATTAATTAAAAATAACTGTAAGTAACTGAATGTAACTGCATGGTTTAGTAAATACTTCCACCTGGAACCTGCAGATACTGAAAGTCTATTATGCATCATTAATTTGAAGAGCTAAGAAACATAAAGTTTTGATCAATATGGCCACAATGCATGACTTGTCATTTGTATGCTGGATGAGCGCATATCCAAGCAGCAATGTTTTGAGGAATTGTTTACTGGAAGACACTTGCATAGAGAACAGAACAAATATTACAAAGACTAATGGCTTCACTGAAGTTGTTTGCTGACACAAACCCTGTCTACCTGGCATTGCCTCACTCATAACAGCTGTCAAGCTTACAAAGCAAGGTGCACTGCTGGAGCACAACATAAGGGGGAGCTGTGTAAGACTAGAGCCACTAGCACAGGGATGGGTTCTAGATATTTTACTGCCGGTTCGGTCAGGGTCACGCTGCATGTGTGCATGTAAAGCTAGCTTCAGCAAAAATTAGCTTCTGCACATGCGCAGAAGCAAAATGCAAGATGGTGGCGCCCACGGAGCCACCAACAGGACCAGCTCCATGACGTCATCGCCATGTTACTACCAGTTCTATAGAACTGGATAGAACCGGTAGGAACCCACCTCTGGACTAGCACAATGACTGCAGTACCCACCTATATCTGCCCAATATGTTTGAGAACATTCTATGCTTGAATTGGTCTGATGGATGAAAATCATGATGGCTTTTATTAACATGAAAAGAAATACATTTGAAAGTAAGTCGAAGTAGAATCTGTGAAGCCATTTCTGAATAAACATGTGAGTAAACAGCCTACAGCACAATACTCAGTCTTATGCAAACATTTATCTGGAACTCATAGTTTCTGCCTATTGTTCTAACACCACCACCCCCTGGTCTCCTTCCAAGAATTAGCTAACCCACCTTGTTTTGTATAATCTGCAATTTTAATAAACCTTCTCAGAATGCGGTCACCCATATTGTTTATAAAAACATTGAACAGTACCAGGCTCCGGATAGAACCCTATGGCATCCATCTCAAGATGTCTGTTCAGATAGATACTGTAGACCATTTACATCTACAATATCCTTTGAATAGAATTATTGAGCCAACTGTGGAGTTGTGTGTCAAACCAATATTTAATCATTTTGTTAATAAGGATAGTATGGGAACTTTGTCAACAGTCTTGCTGAAATCAAGTTAGACTATAGCTAAAGTATTTTTCCAGGGTAATAACGCCATCATAAAAAGAAATCTGGTTACTCTGGCATTACTTGTTTGGCATAAATCCATGTTGGCTTCTGTTTGATAATCTGTCCAAGAACCTTGCCCAATATCAATTTCAAAGGAAAACATTAGCCCTTTTCTAGTCTTCCAGTACTCTTTCTGTTCCCCAGGATTTCTCAAAGTTCACAGATATGTGGCGTTATAACATTAAAAATACTGATGTCTTTAATCTGATACTTATTGCAAATATACTGGGGCTTAAAAATGTATGAACCCTTTTGAATTTTTAATACAGTGATTCCTTGGTACTCAACTGCTTTGAAACTCATCAAATGTGGTACTCAACACATTTTGACATGAAAATGTTATCCTGGTAGTCATCATTTGTTAGGTACTCAATGAATGAGATAGAATCTGTTGGTGTCAATTGCATTGTGACTCACTACATTATTCCTTATGGGATTTTTTTGATATTCATCATTTTTAGCACTCATCACACCTCCCGAAACCAATTAAGGATGAGTACTGAGATACAACTGTAAATATGACTGATCTGTTCTCAATGGAAGTCCTAAAACTAGATAAAGAGAGTCAACTAAACCAATGAGTCAAAAACATTATACTTGTTCATTTATTTATTGAGGAAAGTGATCCAAAAGACAATCCCATGTATTGTTGTGTGGCAAAACTATGTCAACCTCTAGGATTATCAGGTTTTTTTGAAGAAGAATTTTAGGTGTTTCAATAAAAGGGATGCTAATCAGATTTGAGTGGGATGCTGTAAAAGACAGGGTGCTTCCCCCCCCCCCACTATGACTTAAAGGAAGTACAATTCTTTTTCTAAAAGCCCAATCTCTATTTTACTTACTATTGCTTCCTTTCTATATTCTAAACTATCAATAGCATTTAGCAATAACACTTAGACTTGTATACTACCTCATAGTGCTTTACAGCCCTCTCTAAATGTTTTACAGAGTCAGCATATTGCCCCCAACAATCCGGGGTCTCATTTTACCAAGATTGGAAGGATGGAAGGCTGAATCAACCTTGAGCCAGTCAGAATCGAACTACTGCCAGTCAGCAGAATTAGCTTGCAATTCTGCATTCTAACCACAACTCATAACTATTAAATTAAAAACATGATTTTATACATACAGATAATTAATTTTTCCTTTATCTAGAAAAATATTTATTATATGCCATCTTTTTTTCACTATGTGCCAGTTAGTCAATGTTGACTCTTAAAGACTAATAAATAGACCTTCAATGGCATGATTTGTCCTCAACCTACCACTTCAATTTTCAAAGGATTCACCATCATTGTTGCAACTGAGTCCCTCCTATGCATCCTCTTTTCTTTCCTTTCCTTTCACTTTTCCTTTTCCCAGCCTTATAACCTTCCCAAAATAGCTAAACATTCACATAATTTGTCCAAAATGTGATAATTTGGGTCTGGTCATTTGTGTCTTGAGTCAGAACTCAGAAATATTTATTCTCTGACCCATTTGTTTGTTTTATTCGGTAACCGTGTTATCCTCGATCCTTTCCCTCACCAAAATTCAAAGCATCATTACATTTTTTATCCTGCTTCTTCAAAGTCCAACTTTCAGTTCCATGAAGTGTCACAGGAAAAAATATTTGTCAGGATCACTTTGATATTTTCAGTTGTAATATAATATTACATCATATTACAACATCTGAATATATTTTCCAAGGCCTTCATTACTACCTACCAAGTGCTAGTGCATGGTGTTTGTGAGGAAATATTAAATGTTTAGAGGTAGTGCAGTATTCTTTAGTAGCCAGCAGAGGTCCTGCTCTATCTTTTATAAAACATGAATGCTTTTGAAATTCAATCATTCCTTGAAAAATGTTCTTTGGTTTAATTCTCAGATCACGTCGTCTTTAGATTAGTTTTTTCCCCTGTCTCCTAGATAAGTTAAAATCCTAAGAGTTATCCTAAACTAAAAACTTAAACGTTATTCAGCTGAGCATATTGAAACAATCAAGTTGTTCTTTTTTCTTTCTTTGTTTCTCTGGGCTCTAATTGAAGAGAAATATTCTATCTGAAAGTAGCTTCTGATTGACAATCTGTCCAACCTAATGATCTAATATGACAAAGCAAGGGCTATCAGATTGCCCATTAATAATCAGAAATATCAAATACATATTCATTTCTCTACTATGGTAAAGTACCATGAAATCATCTGCAACTTGAGCCTTTGTTATGTTTGGGACTGTCTTCTAGACCCTAAATAATCTGAATAGGTGGTTTCAGAGGTGGGTTCTATCGGTTCTATCCGGTTCTATAGAACCGGTAGTAATTCCGCGGTGACATCACGGAGCCGGTTCCATCTGTGTCTCCGTGGGTGCCGCCATCTTGGATTTTGCTTCTGCGCATAAGCTAGTTTTTTATTGCTGCACGCGCACGTGCGTGTGCTTCACGCATGCATATACAGCACAACCCTGAGTGAACCAAAAGCAAAAATAAGCAGAACCCACCCCTGGGTGTAATGACACATGAAAATTATTTTGGGAGACAGGAGGAAGAGTCACAGATTAGGCAATGGTCAGATAAATGGCAGCTGAACCTCTAGGAATGGGGGCATGACAAATGTTTCAGTAAAGACTCTCCCTAGTTTCTTGGACTAGAATGATTATGGGTCAGAAATGTACTTTCAATTTTGCAAGATTCTATTAATGTGGCCTTACAATAAAGGTGGAACTGTTTATTTCTTTAATTTCCATAACTATCCAATTCAATCAATGACTCTGGGCAATTACAAAAGTATTAAAACAATAAAAATCATTTTGAAACAAAATACGAACAATAAAAACAATGGCTTAAAAACTATTACTGTTGGGCATGATTCTTGTCTGGATAACCTCCAAGGGCTGACAATAGGACAGAATGATACTGATAGACATACCTCCTGAGACTGAAAGTTTCCTAGAACATCTGTTTATAGGAACAGGGTAGCTTTCCTGATGGAGTCAGGCCTATCATACCTGGCAACAAATAGGTAACAAATTAGGTAACAAATGAAGACCATCTTGTTCCACAGTGAAGAGTGAATGTTAAAGCAAAGCAACAGCAGAAATTTTAAGATGTTAATATTTACTGATACTTTCAACATAATAATTGTAAGCCACCTGGAGTAACGTGAACAGATCACATACAAATAACTGCAAATAAGTAAATGTATAAATAAAATATGAAATAACTAGCAGTTCACTTTTAGGTCCCTTGCAAAGGAGATATAATTCAACAATGGAGCACGGACATGTGTAATGTGAAGTTCATTACTAAACTAAATCACCTTCTCAGGTTCAACTCCCAGCATTTTCAAGTAATGATAGAAAACCTGCCTTGAACTTTGGAAAGTTTTATTGGTGTAGTGTAGCACATTAGTGGCCTAGGTGGTTCAATTGTCTGATATGACAGTTTTTTCTAGTGGTCACTTAATCCTTGAAATCAATAGGATACCAATGAACTCAAAATTTTAAAACTGCCAATAATAAATCAGATTCTATTAAATGCAAGGTCAAATCTATTAAATGCATTTATAATAAAGGATTAAACAGATGTCAAAAGCTTATCATCATGAAGCATAGTATAATATATTACAGTGCCAACATATTAGATTTCTCAGCATTTCACAAATGATCACTTCCTAAGTTAGCTTTGAAATGTTATAAGTTAAGCATAATAGTTGAACCAGTTTATAATTTAAGCAGTGTAGAACTGGAATAAAGATTCAATTTATCACATCTGAGTAGTTTTTTAAAAATTCTTTGTAGCAGAGATCTGGTAGTCCTAAAATGATAAATGTTGATTTTAAAAAAGATGAATCAATCAGAAGCAGCCAGAAGCTTTGGAACAGAGTATTAAACTTGTATGACTACTGTAGCAATTTCCTACATGTGCGGGTTAATGACTGCAAGAAAGTTAAGTAAGTAAGCAATTTCCTACCACTGCATTTATGTTGTCAGTCATTGATTGTCCCAATTTACCACCTCCCTTACATAACATTAACTGATGTAGAGAATCCTTTTTATGGAACCATAGTTGATAGTGTGTGTGAATAGGCACAAATCAGAGAGGGCAAGTTCTTTATATGTACTCCTTTCCAAACAGTTACATAATGTGCCTTTATTATGATTTAGTGTTATATGCAAATGCAACTATAACAATTAATCTTTGGTAAAAGGAGGTAATTGTGTCTTAACCTGCACTACGTTTATCTTAATGATCTTAAAGCACTTTGTAAATCCCAGTAAAGGACTAAGAATAATTATGGTTTGAGACACAAGGAATCCACAACAAAACAAGGTTAAGTCAAAATGATGACCTATGTTTGTTAATATCATGATATATGTCCCACTCTTACATACTTGCATCAGACCTGGGACCCAACTACTTAAGTAACATTTTTGCATTTTGAGATATAGACAGCACTTATTCTCCTGAGGTCCCAGAAATATTTGATTTTGGTCCCAGGTCTGAATTGCTGTGTTTGTGGGACTCCTGTTGTAATTTCCTTTTTCAATTATGGCTGCTTTAGTCCAGGTTGTCTGTACTGTTTTATGTTTTTACTATTTTTGGATTTTGTAAGCTATCCAGAGTCTGTTGGAGTGGGCAGTCATAACACAGTTAAATAAATAATGATAAATAGTACTGTAATGATGTATATTTATAACTTGCTACCCACGCCTGTTGTCTTGCCTGTAGATACCCATATTTGCAATATCTTTGGTTCTATTTTTAATAATTTATTAATTTAATTACAGGTGATTATCTTTTTGGTTTTACTTTTGATCTGATATATAAGAAAAGGAATAAACACATGGCCCAAAATTAGCACAAAGATAATCCGTGCCTTTTGACAGTTTTCAAATATTTTCATTAAAATGAGAATTTATTATAGTAAGTAAAAATAAATGTTGTCTTAAGATAAACAGACGACCACTTTTTTCTCTAGTAAATTGAAGCTCATTCATTTAGGTGGGAGTCTTCACTAATCATACTTAAAGTCATATAGTACAATGGCAAACGTGCCATAGGAATGTATGAAGCATATGAAAAGATACAATTAGATTTCAACAAAGCAGTGTGTGTCAAATTTTCATCAAAATGACACACAAAATGTTAATATATTGGTAGAGCCAGCATGGTTTTCTATATACATCATAAGCAATGGATCTGCAACTGCAACTGCAACTCTTTCTTGTTTCACTCAGATCTTTTTTTAATCTGTGATATTATTTGCTAATTATATATATATATACACACACACATATATATATACACACATATATACATACATACATACACACAGTGGTGGGATTCAAAATTTTCCACTACCAGTTCTGTGAATGTGACTTGGTGGCCATGGCTTGGTGAGAGGGGGTAATGTGACTAAGTGGGCATGGCCAACTTGACATCACTCATGGCAATGTGGGGCTGCATCACCCCATCAAACCATGCCTACCAAGCCACTCCCACAGAACCAAAAGAGAAGTTCAGCCAAGTGTTCTAATGTTCAACCTCACTGCTTCTTGCCTCTTTCTCAGGTATGCTGTGTGTCTATGAGGCCGAGAAGGAGGAGAGAAGCAGCCACATTGAATGCTGTGGCAGACAGAAGGCAAACTTTTTTGCCTCCCTTCGCAGCAGAGCTGCTCGGAAGGCAGCTCCTACAGCCTATCCCTTTATGGTCCCCCCTCCCCCCAACATCAAAGTACCTTAAGACTGTGATGGCTGCCTTCCAAGCAGCTCCACTGTGACGCCATCTCTCCAGTGCAGCAGGATGTGTATGGCTGTGAGCAACAATGGGGCAGGCAATGCGGTACGTGTGCATGGCTGGCACAAACAGGGCAGCGATGGCAGTGATGGTCATGGAAATAGTCACAGGACTACTTGTCCTGTGACTGTCACCACCATCGCTGCCCTATTCTTTGCGCCAGCCACATACATGCACCCCATTGCCTGTTGGTGCCGCTCGTGGCTGGACCTGGCCAGGAGAACAACCTGCTGCGCTGGAGAAACAGGATCGCAGCAAAGCTGCTCAGAAGGCAGCCAAAAACTACCGGAGGCTGGAGGCTTCCTGAAAAAGGCGGCCAAAAAGTACCCCCACGCACACACCAAGGTGACTGGAATGGAATATACAATGTAATAAGCGCTAACCAGAGAGGCAGTTTCTGTAAGCAGGGCAATAAAGATTAGGCTAGAAACAACAACAGAATGTTTCCTTCTTGCCTTCCTTATAGGATTAGCCCTATAAAGTGGGGAAAAACAAAATAAGATTTCTTCCAACAACCGGTTCTCCGAACTGCTTAGAAAGTTAGCAACTGGTTCTCCCTAATAGGTGTGAACTGGCTGAATCCCAACACTGATTACATACACACAGAGAGAAAGAGATTATAATACTAGATTAAATATATATATGAGAATTTTCTTCAAGGAGATGTGTGGGACCACAGTTTAATTAAGCCGTGCATACAATCTTTTCTAAATCTATGTGGCCATGTATTAGAAATGAGATTTGTCCAATTCAAATCTGGTAAGACAGAGCTCCATTATATCCAGCAGTGTTGACATAAAACAGAAATGCTAACATTTCATTGGCTATGTATATATCAACTTTTTATTTACATTACTTATGAAGAAGCAGATTTTTCACAATCTTTTAGAAGGGTATTACAGCAGCATCCCTAACTTTCAGAACTTCACAGTTGAGCAACTTTTATTGCTGGACATTGAGCAAAATGACATTTAGTCAGCATCTTCTTCTCTGAGACGGCTTCCCTGTCTCTTCAGCTTTTTAAGGTCTACTATAGCAGGCTATATCAAATATCTAAATAGCTACAAGTTTCCCAGGAGAAAGGAAGAAGAAATCAGATATTTTTATTGAAGTACAGAGAATCCATTGGTGAAAACAATATTATAGATGAAAGGATGAGAAGACACACACAGAAACCTAAATCAATGAAGTATTTCATATTGATTTATATCTTAGTACATGGTGCTAATGAACAAAGGATCAGCATTTGAAGAAAAAAGTAAAACAAAAATAAAAGAATTTTGCAAATGAACTAGTAAGTGTAATGTCAACACCATCTTTTACATTAAATGTGATGTTCTAATATTAAAAGCAGTGCTTTTAAGTAGGTAAATAATATGTTCTTTAGAGATCTTCCACTTCAGAAAATCAGAGAAGTCGGAAAATAACACTTTGCTGATGAGGAAGAAATTTCATTTGCAAACTGAGGCATAACAATGGCAAGTAAATGACGATCCATTAATCTCTCTTCTCTCAATAGAATTTGTATTACAACTACATTATACTAATTCACAAAATTTCTATTAAACACAGAGGTATTATTGACAAAATATTTTTGTATGAAGACTGTTTTAAAAATTTGGGGAATGTTTTTGATTGTTTTTGTTCTTGTAGGTGAACTAAGCGTAGTTATTGGCTGACATAAATAAATGCATAAATAAAGAGAAATGATCCTAGCCATGTACTTCAAATCAAAAAGACCAACTGGTTCAGACATTTACAAAGTGAAAGTTACAGCTAAAGGTAGTCATAAATTATAACCCTGGTTTCAGTAAAACCCCAAATAATGGGTCTGTCTTGAGAGTTGGCATAGGATTATACCACAAAATGTGGTTAAAAGGCCACATATAATGGAGTGTACACAAAACAGCACGATGGCATTCACACAATTGTGTTAACACTTGGCAAGTAAGCCATGGTATGTTTAATAATGGTTTAGAGAATAAATCAGAATTGGTGGAATTCACATAATATATAATCCAATATTAAACAAAAATAGTCAGTGCAAAACACGGTTACTTTATAAGATAAAATGTATTTACATTTAAGGTAATTTAATGTAAAATTCCATTGCATAAATTACTTATTCAGGATTGTTGCTGTGCATGTTTAGCAAAATGAGGTCAGACATTATATTTCAGTCTGTTCAGAATAGTTATTTATTTATTTATTTTAGCATAATTAGAGGTAATGCAACAGTATAAATAAACTATATGTGGACAATACAATATAGGAAATAAAATGTTAATTTAAGATAAAGCCATAATAAAATCATCATAATATGGGGCCATAGAATATAATGGGATAGATGTTACAATTCAATATTTAAGGAATTAAACCTCTGTTTCTGGTGTGGCTGTGATCAGACCATCCCAGGTTCCTTGAAACTTCCTGAAGAGACATTCTTGAACCATATGTATTATAATTTATTCTAGAGCACCACAGCTGCAATGCAGGCTCTTTTGTCATTCCCCACTTAAAGAGTTCTGGCTATTCAGGAGGCTCCATATTTACAAGGGTAACAGCATTTGTGGAAGTGGTTGTTATTTTCGAGATAGTTTTTCAACTTCTCCAGCATCATTCTATGTCCAGTTTATACCCAAATTCAGTCATTTCATTATGTGAGACTGACATGTAGTTCTCAACACTATTGACTCAAATGTTTACATAACAAAACTTAATTGGTGATTGAACACAATATTTAAATTCAATTAAAATAGTTAAAACAAATACTAGATTTGTGCCATTTATAAATGAAATCAGGAGCAAGTTTTATTTTTATCACTTTATGAAAATATATACCCACACCCACAAACATTTTTTATTCATGCAATCTTCCAGGAATTCATTTAGCCTTAATTAAACAATAATAAGAACCCACATTTGGAATTCATTGTGTAAGGGTTAGGGTTAGGAAGCAGTGAAATATCATTATCCCATGTGCCAAAAGCTATCAAACAATCTTTTTTAGGATTACTTTTTTCTTACTGGACAGGAATGAACTACTGGAACTCCCACAGAAGGAATATTTCCTCTATTTGATGCAGGGATGGGTTTTAACGTACCTCGAGGCTTAGATTTGGGAGCTTGTTAATTGATTATCTAGTATCTTTTGTGTCAAAATACTAGATCCAGAAAAAGGAGAGAATATTTTGGCTTTGATGGGATAGAGCCACTTTGTGGAAAATAGAACAGAATTATTGTTAATTTTTTGCATTTAGCCTCAGATGAATAGGTTTACATTTTTCAATAAGTTGTAATTTATCAGTGTTATATTGGAATTTCCTTTTGAATTTCCATCCACCACAATATCAGAGGTTCATTCATCTGCTTACCTATTAATGTGATATATGTTATATTCAACTGAGGCTAAACTGAATTTTAATTGATTCATCAATTACAATGCAAGCAGCTCTACCTAGAATTAAAGAAAATAGACTTTGTGGCTTCCAGGAGGTAGGGGAGAAAATGTAGTAATGGAAACAGATAATCAAAATTAGCAATGAGAAATATTCTTTCAGCCCAATATGCTTTCAAACTATAGACTTCTGTTCTGGAAAATAAGAAATAAAAATTGTTTTAGTTCTTTGTGTTATTGAGATTCACATTTTCAAACATTTTTAACCTATTTAGAAGTTGATGTTGTGATGTTTAAAAAAATATTCTTGTCCAATGAGAAATGTTTAATAGAGATGCATGTGCATTTTTATGAGGCCAAAGGCTAAGTAAAAACCATTTCAGGCAACATATAAAGCTTTATAGGAAATTGCAGCCTTGTGGAGCTTTATAAGTGATTCAGCATTTCTGAATACTGCCTGAAGAATGGAATAAAAATGTCAGGCACATTTTTAAAAAATTTAAAAAGCAAGTCTAAAGAATCTTGGCTCTAAAAATCTGTGTTATCTATAATTGGTATTTCCTATGCTAACAAACTATATTTCTTTTGTATTGTACACCAAAGAATAAGGAAAATTATGCTTTTTATAATGATCGCCAAATCTGCAAAGAAATGCAAAATTATCTAACTTTTCTTAGGCCTATGAGTTAATTTTTTTGTTTTAACACGACCTTAAAGAAATGCCCAATTCTTTGCACCTATGTCTCTGAGAATGGGTACATTTCAAAACTTACAAAAGGAATCTTAATATGTCCTATCTGTGGTATAATTTTGGGTGAGTGTGTGATTAATATTTATTGCTGCAAAAGTTTAATTGTTCTGTGAATATTTTATCATTGCGATTGTAAACAACAATCTCCCAGTTGTTGTGAGAAAGGAATAATAAATAAATAGAAAGAAAGAAAGAAAGAAAGAAAGAGAAAGAAAGAAAAAAGAAAG
>JANHFT010002153.1:112813-124033 GCA_032467955.1 Pseudoxenodon macrops
TTTTAGTACATGTGCTCAAAAGCCTGATTGGGCTTATTATCTGGGGAGGTCTTATTTTCAGGGAAATAGGGTATCTATCTATCCATCTATCTATCTATTATCCATCCATCTATTTTTGTTGTTATTGTTTAAAATATTTGTGATTTCAATAATCTGGGCCAGTTACTCTTTCTCAACCCAACTCACCTCACAAGGTTGTTGTGGGGAAATTAGGAGAAGGAAGGTGTATTGGATATGTTTTCTGACTTGAGTTATTTGTAGAAATAATAAAGGCAGTATATAACTGAACAAATAAATAATTTGAAATATATTCAAAATTTCCCCACCTTTCCCACTAGTTCTTTTGCTTTCTTTTCCCATTGATTGCTTTCTTGCTCTATACAGTCTTTTTTTTAGCTTTTCTTTTAATTAAAGTCCAACTCCACCCCAGTTCTGATCATTTTATATTTCTTACAGCATCCTTTCAAGCTCACATTTGATGTAGTCCAAGTGAAACTGATTAACAATATACAGTAGCTGTGAAATTTGCACTTCAAATGTTAAGATGTGTGTCAAGGGATTGTGGGCCCTAACCTCACAAAATTAAAAATCCTAAAGTACAAAAGGATAGAACTACTGTATTGGATATTTTAAAGCATCAACTTTGTTTCAGGTTCACCTGGAAGCCTAATTCATTAGAGAGTAGCATTTCCACTGAAATTGGGATGAAAACATGGTGGTATCCTCCTTTGGCCTTTAGAGAATGAGAGTTGCAGTAATTGTTCTCCGAATTTAAACTCTTCTCTCCTTGCTGTTGAAATTTGTAAATGTTATTAAAAACAGACTGGTGCTTTTAGATACAGTTTTCAGTTCCCATCAAGAAACTCATCTTGACATTACATTTAAAGGAATATATTATGAAATATATTCATTTTTAATAGAGGGGCAAACATAAGAAAGAGCCTTAGTGACTAAAAATTGTGTTTTAATTTTCTAATGTAAGCTGCCTGGGATTCTGGTTGCCAGGCAGGAAAGCAAAATCTTTATAAAATATCAAAACATCAAAAGGTCAAGAGCAGAATTATGAATCTTTAATTAAGCTATTGTATACCTGATATGTAACAATGAATAAACGATATCTGACTGTGAATTGATTTGCAATAAGACAGTCCCTAAGTGTATTTTTAGTAAATTAGAGAAAATGAACTAGAATTAATCTAATGAATTCAGTTTAGCATATCCAATTGTTAAAAAACAGAACAGAAATTAATATCTATAGAATGCTATGATGAAATAAAATGCTAGAAATTCTGCATTGTATATGATATGGAAGTTTAAATCATTCAAAGAGTGGTTTATATGTTCTACTAAGCAATAATTAAAGAATAGACAGTTTTAGAAGAGATATTTTACTCTATAGACAATTTATAAACATAGAATTGTGAATTCCAATGGCAATTCATTGGTAGAGATGTTATTATATATTCAAGGAGTCATGGAAGGAAGGATTAATTCAGAATATACTTGCAAGATAAAAAGGGAATATGAAGGGAAAGTCATTACTAAAAATCTGATGGGCAGATTTTTTTTTAAAGTCCAAATGGCAAGCACTATCTGACTTCATTGATTTGGTTCTAAACTAAAGTTATTCATTCATTCAATTTATATATTGCACAGAGGCAACTCTGAGAAGCTAATACACAAACCTGAAATCTTTTTGTCTGACAGAAACTTTCAGGTTATATCCAAGTTCCAAATGGAGGAATTTCATCATAGGATCAAGAAAAAAAGAGGTTTGAGGAAATTTAATGGTGTACCAAAATCTTACTGATGGAGGGACAGGGTAATTATTTTGATAATGGTGAGTAGCATAGGCTTCTTCCATACTCACAGGAAAACAATAAGGGTGTTACTAGTAAAAGGCTATTTGGCCCCATAAATCCTTAGAATAAAATTCAGTCATGGGGAAGAAATGCAAAATAACTGGATAAAGCTTGTGCTGTTTAAATCTTTTTTCTTCAGACAAGCCTACATTATCACCTGTATTTGTTTTGAGGTGCTGTTGCACAGGTTACACAAATCCTTGACCAGACACTAAGTGGGTGGTATGACACTAGCTGCACAGAGCAGGCTTTTACAAGGATTTCATATCTTATATTTAACATTTAAAAAAGATTGTCCCAGTTTATTTCCCAATAGAAATTTAAGTGTTTTTTTCCCCAATAGGGAAATTACCTTGAAAAATTCAGTATACTTTGTGGCTTTTGTTTTATAGATATCCAGCTCATGGACTTTTCCTATGAATTTCTTCCAACTATTATGTATCTGTACAATGTAATGTCATTTCCTCCTCCTCATGCTGCCCCATTTCGGATCGGTGTTCGGGGCTCAGGACCCCGGACAGCACCCTGGAATCCAGGGAGCTGGTGAAGTGTTTTACAGGTTCCGATTAACGTCAGGGTTCCTAGTAACACCCGAAACAAAAGAAAACTCCGAGGCTTGAGTTTCTTCAAAGTTACATTTATTAGAGATGTCATATTGGCACATCTAGGAAAACACAAATCTGAAAATTTCCAGGTTTTCCCCACACAAAGGAAAGTTCAAGTACCTGCCCTACACACACAAGTCCATCACATGGTCCAATCATAGCACCATCCCAACTGGAGATGCCTTCCAGTTCCAGCCTTCCAGGTGCAGGGCAAGATGTCCTTGACTCTCTGAGAAAGGAATGTTTTATTATGACTATATATCACCCATGCTCCATACAATCCTCCCTCACAATTACCCACAGCAGTAAATGTGGCAGCCCTGAATGCCCAATGCAAAAGATGGCTTCCAAGTCTGACACCTACATTATAATGGAGAAGTGTGCATCATCATTGTGAGTAGGCCATAATTCTTGCCTTTATAGATTTAAACATGTATAGTCCTAAAACCTGACCAACTGTTTCACTGCATACTCAGAATATAGATAGAAATGTAACTTCCTATTTTTTTAAAAAGTAAACGTCTAATGAGGCAGAAAATATGTTTCATATAATTTCTCCATCACAAGATTCTCAAGATTGAAATACTAGGTAATTTGTAATAATTAACTGGAAACCTTATTTTCAAATGATTGTTGTCTAAGAAAATAACTTGAAAAGGAAAAAAGAAATGAAATGTAAACAATAAGAAAAATGTTGCTTACAAAAGTAAAGCGGTGAAGGAAAGTTCTTGCAACTTTGTTCTTGGTATGGAGGAGACACCATAACAGGAATTGTCAGACTGAGTGGTGGAGGAGACAGAGCCTAGGACAGGACTGTCAAACTCCCAGCTCATGGGCCAGATGTATCACATGTTGGCCACACCAGTTTAGCAAAGGGGGGGGGAATCCCGATACATCACATGACGCTGCCATGACAATGTGAGTTTGACACCCCTGGCCTAGGGAATCATTGTATAGTTCCCTACAGGTTGGCCTTTAAGGCTTCAAGATGTATTTATTTTATTAACTTTATATACCATCTATCTCCCCAATAAGGCAACAGAGTTAGGACCCAGTGAACCTTGGCCTGTAGCATGACTGAAAGGGGGTTCAGATCATCTGTTTCATCCAAGACCCTCTGGAATTGCCATGCAATTACTTCCTCCTACAAAGGGACCAGTTGGGAGAGGACCCAAGCATGCATACCCCCTACCCCATCTCTCACTTGGAGAAGAGGATATCAAATATTCCATACAAACTCATGAGTGATCACTATCCTCTAACCCTAATAGCCTTTCCCTTATCATGTCAGGAAGAAAAGAACTGAGCAAAGCCACTCCCATAAAACTTCCTGTTATGTCCAGTTCTTCCCAATGTTCTTCCTTGAGGGTATTAGACTTCCCTCGGTTGGTACCTTCTGGATTCCACATTCACCCTTGGTCCTGACTACCAGCTCTGTCTGGCCCTCTAACAATGCCAGCATATTGTCTGGGTTTCTAAAGCCAGACTGAACAATTGGCATCTTTCATCCATAAAAGGTTCTAACCTAAGCTGGTGATCCTAAATGCTATTTTGTTAGCATGTAAAATTTGGAATATTACATCATAATTTGCACACTATTAACTCTCCTTTCTTATGTATTAGTATTTATACTGCTTTAAGACTATCATACAGGGAGTTTATCCCAAAGGTGCTTTTTTTCAAGAAGCAACCAGACTTTTTGGTTTCACCAGAAAGTTCAGTTGGCTCTTGAAAAAAGCACCTTTGGGACAACCAGACCTGGATAACGGAGAATCTTCATAGACATTTAGCGATGCACTTTGGAATGAATACCCTTCGAATGGTGTTGAAATACGAACATATTTCCAGAAAAATTGCAGACTCCAGGAACCATTTGCGCTTCAGTTTGAGATGCAGACAGGACAGAACCGTCCCCCACAGCCTGTGCCTATGCACTAGAAAGTCCAGTTGCCTTTTGAAAAAAGTACCTTTGGGACAACCATGACCTGGATGACTGAGAATCTCCATAGACACAGGGAGCTTAGATTAGAAACATTTCTAAGTTTTGTTTCTATACTTTACTATTTCTTTTTTTTTAATGTGTTTCTTTGCTTATATCTACGGTAATATTTTCTTTGTTTTGTATCTCTATTAACAAACTGTTTGTTTATGGTTTATATAGGAAAGCTCTCTTAATTTTCAGTTAGCTAAGCAGGCTTTGGGGTATTTTCTCTCTATACGAAGTATACCATCCCTGTCAGTGCTTCTGTTTAGCTAACTTGACCGAGACTTTCCAGATGTTTTTCTTCTATTACCTTTGATCCTGTTCTTCTCTTTGGGATCTTTAGCCTTGTCTTCTTATCCAGTTCCCCCTCTCAAATTCTAGAAAGTTAAAGAAGAGTTCTATGGGTTCAAATAATTCAGGATCTATAAGGCCAGGATGGGTTTCTGTGACCATCCTGTCATAATTTAGTTGCATGTGTTTGCTTAGAGATTATTTGGGCTAAGTGCTGTCTATACCTGATTGAATTCTAGAGCACTGAGTTGAAATCAGCAGTAGCAGAATGCAAGTGGACTCTACCACAAGCTTGGAAAGACATCTAACTGATTTACAGGTACTGATATTATCTAACAACATGCAGACATTACACCTGCAGCATAAGATACAAGATTTCTAATCACAAGTAAGTAGTCCCATAAGATCACAAAAAGCGTTGGCTTGAAAAATTGGTTCGCAGACAATTTATATTAGCAATTGACCTCTTTAAAAGAAACCATGATACCAAAGCACTGCCTGTTAAAGAAAATGCGAACACACTACATGGGATTTTCTTTTAAAATCCCATTAAAATCCCTAATAATCTGGCATAATGTCCACATATCTATTAACAAGACAGTGCTTATGCACCCAAAGATGAAATATTTTTCTGTAGGATTTATAATATTGTCTTATGCTGCCTTATCTTGAAGATATAACTACAAGTGAAAATGGGGGCTCAATTATAAAAGGAATAATTAGATGAGTAGATCACATTCTAAATACACTGCAAAATCTCAGCATAAATGCATCTAGTTTGTCCTTACTACCCATAATTTTGGAATGTCAAATCTCAGACTTGTGATATTAAGTTTTTTTCACTGTGGATATATTTACTTGGCTGAATATTTCTTTTCTCTTGGCTTTGTTTACTGGATTGCTGATTGAGTGTGACATGAAATATTCAAGCCAGCAGAGACAATAATGGCAAATAGAATTTGTGAGTTGAGTGGCCATAGAATAATTCACATAAATAAATAAACAAAAAAATAATAACCAGTCATTTTAACAGTTATTTAAAACTATGTTCAGCAGGCTTTGCATTGTCCCCTCCACAGATTGCAATATAGATAAATAAGTTAACAGTCCTTCAAAACAGAATCTTTCCAAACAAGTGAGAGTTGCTATTTTATACTCAACTGTAAGAATAAATAAAGATGTCATGTCATATTTACCTCATTAATAATTTTTGTGAGCACAAAGTTAATTAGAAAACAAGTATGTCGACATCCATCTATCAAAGACAATTTGAATATATTTACATGGGAATGTATCCTGCTAAAGTAAATTTACCCAGGTTACTGTAATACATGGTATATCAGATTGCCTTTAAACCATAACTATGAAGCTACAATTCCTGGTTCAGCTTCCTGATTATGATGCTCTAAAAATAAAATTTAAAATTGGAATAATAGGGGAACCTCACCTGGTCCCATGTGATAGTAATGTAACAACCATGGAGATAATATCAGTCTTTTGAGGAACAGTAAAATGAGAAAGTGCCTTTACCCATTTCTTCATTGTACCTAAAGTAGCACTCTTAAGGCTAATTTTATGTTAATTGATTACATGAAATTAATGTTAATGCTATGTAATAACAATTCATAATTATTCTGATATGAATTTAAGAATTTCTGAATCAAACCAAAGATGGTCCATCCAGTTTTCTGTTGGCAGCATCATTCAGCTTGCAATAGTGAAATAGTTCAGTATCTTTCATTTTTAGCCAATACTTCATGCTGAGAATTGTATCTCTGTATCTCAACACTCATTTCTGCTATTATAATTAATCCAATGGTGCTATCTGAGTTATGGGAGCCTGAACAAGATACCTGTCACTTCCCGTCATAGGAGTCACAAGCCTTCTGAAGATCAAAATGCTGGATGGATGCTCATTGCATTCATCCAGCATTTTGATCTTCAGAAGACTTTCTTCTACAAAGAAAGGTGATGCATCTTATTGATAAATCGATTTGATAGCATGCCAATTCTGATGCTGAAGAAATCTGAGCCTTTACCAGCCATCAAATGATGTTGTGGCTTTTTAAGCAGAGCAAAGCAAAGTTGGCTCTTACTGCCTGTCTTGTGATACAGGAAATAAATGATACCTTAAAAGAGCATCGATTAGAAAAATGACTCTGTGCCCTTGAGTTATAGCCAGATCCTGAGTGTCTCTGTATAATTGCTGATGGATAACAACTGATGCAAAAAGAATGAATAAGCTGCTGGAATAATGTTGCACGGCATTTAAGTATGCTCCAGGGATAACATTCTGTCTAGAATTGCCCAGCAAATTATTTGTAAAATAAAAGTGTTTACAGATATCCTTTACATTACTGTACAATTTAAGAAGATGATCCTTTTTCTGACATTTGAAGAATAACAGTGAATCTTAAGGAAATGATAAAGTGCTATGGTCAGCCACCAGAATTTTGGGTATTCAGATAGAATATCATGGACAATCAAGGAAACAAGCCAACAGATCGTGAAATAAATCATCCCACAGTTATCACTTGAAGTACGAATGACCAGGCTCAAATTATTTACTTTGGACATATTATGCAAATATACAGCTCTCTGGAAAAAGTTCTAATGCAGAGAAGGTGGAAAGAAAGAGAAGAAGAGGATGACTAGCAGCAAAGCAGATAGTTATAGTGGCGATGAGTGCACCATTGTCAGACATGAAGAATAGATTAGAGATAGATTATGATGGAGAAATTGTATTGGTCTGATGCTAGAAGTCCAAAATACCTTTATGGCCCATCATCATAGTCATATTCTTCATCATCATCATCATCTCCTGTGACTTAAAAAAGAACGATGCAGCTATATCTTTTAGTGCACCTCTCTGCTTCTTTATATCTCCTGACCCAAGAAAAATAAATAGCAATCACTTTCCTTTCTATGATTAGGCCACTGAAGACATGTTTTCATTGACACACCTCTTCCTATAGACTCCTCCTAGGACACTTTCTACCTCAAGGGTGTCAAACTCGCTGTGTCATGCTGCCATCACCTGATGTATTGTGATGTTTTTTCCCTTCATGGAGCTGGGGTGGACATGGCTTGCATGTGATGCATCTGGCCCATGGGCTGCCAGCTTGACACCCCTGTTGTGGAAGAAGTAAATAAGTAAGTAAGTGAAGTACTACCATTATTGGCCTAGAAGAGGGGATGTGGCAGAACCTCATGAATTTCATCTGGGAAAAGAAAAATAAAGCAATTGTTCAAAGTTTCACAGCTTTACACCATTCCACCAGTTAGCAGTTTGGGTAAAAAAAGCCCGACACTCTCTGATTCATCAAGGAAATCAAGAAAAAAGGAATAGGTTCACAGGTTGTGGTCCTTTCAAAGAATGGAAGGCAGCCTATTAACTAAGAAAAATGGTCTGGGAATGCAGTTAACAGTGAATGGAAAGGACCAACTTTATTTGCCACAGAGCACAATCGCAGAGTGGAATGGAAGTATTTGCCTCAATGTAATGAATAACAAGTGAGTTGGAAAGCATCATCTACTCTAACACAACAACAGTAAAAAATACTTTTGACATATAGCAGGAAAATATGAGTTATGGACTAGGCATGAGTAGAGGCCAATGTCATTAATTCTCAAGAAACAACTAATGGCTCATACTTGTACTGAGGCAACTTGTGTGAGTATACACCAAGCAAGTATTAGAAACCTAAAAACATTATTTTAATGCATTCAGAAAGTAGAATGGAAGTATCTTAAAATGTACCAAAACATCAGAATAAATATAAATTTATTCCTTTTTCCATAAAGCACCTGTAAAATATAGAATTGCATCATTCTTTTTTCCACACTGTGCTTCCTTAGGTAAACTATGGAAATTCTAAATAAAGATTACATCACTTCTATCCCAAGCTACTGTAAATGTAGCTGTGATATAACTGTTATATGAAATAACATCTGATGCCTGCAGTGACCTTCATATTGCAGAAATTACCGAGGCATCTTTTGTCTAAGATAGTGTTGGGCTTCAGAGTTTGGTAACCATGGTCTAGAGAACAGATTTCCTGACATTTTTCTGGCAACTGTAGTTTGACATTTTCAGAAGCAAAGTGCTAAGTAACTAAGCAGTGAGTGACGGGATCCCTGTCTTTGTAGCTCAGTATTATCCTGACTATAGAGAGGAGTTCAGTCAGTTGTCTGTGATGTGCTTTGCCTGGAAAAATGGCAGGCAGAGTCGCAGGTGAAACATCAGGAAATCTGTTCTTTAGTCCATGGTCAATCAATCCCAAAGCCTAACACTGCCCAACAGATATGTATTATAAAATCCAACACCAGTATATCTTTTGGGTTCTTTTCACATTTAGGGCCACATTCAAAAGATTTTTTAAAAATATATGTCCACCTAAATACAAAGAGCATTGATTTATATGACTATAAGTTTAGAAACATCTATATCATGCAGGAAACATATGTTTTGTTCTATCAGATATCAGGATCATTTTTACTTTCTGTCATATATACATTTAGACACCATACTGCCATATGGTGCACATAGTGGACTCATACAAGGGAAGCAGAGTTGCAGATGGACAAAAGTTGGAATGAATTGTGGCAGTAGACACAAACTGCCAAACAGAGTTTCTTCAATATGTTTGACATCATCACCAATTTTAGCTTAGGGTAGATCAACTCACACAAAGCCCAGAGCACTTTACAATTTGGCTCTGTTAAAGCTTTTTGCAACAAGATATTCTGGCAAAGGACCTTGACCCAAAATTAGATGTTGCAACGCTAAGTGCTTGTCTATGTTTAATTTCCTGTGGGAACTGCAGCAAAAGTCTAAATAATTAGCATTATGATCTGACCATTTGAGTCATTATACTGTGGCATATATTACTACTTGCATAGTTAATCACACCTACGGGGCATTTGCCTTGTAGCTTTATTTTTCTAAACTCAGAAACTGCTAATTTGCTAAAGAACTTTTATTTTTCGAGCCAATGCACAGAAATTTATACATCCCCCTGCATTATGTTGATGTCTTTCAAATAGTCAAGTATGTAATCAAGCCCACAGTCATGTTAAAGGCGCAGCTTCAAGGGAGAAAGAGAAAATGTTAAAACTTCATTTTGAATATACCAATATTACAGTTCTTCATTCCATGCTAGTGTTCCTTGATCCATGGCAATTGAATAATTTATCACATATTGGCCATGTCCTTTTGCTGTGCTATTACTGAGGTTTACAGCTGAGGAAATGACTGTGGCAACAAGGAATGAATGCTGTGGCAACAGCATTCCTTGTCTTCCTAGTAGCTGCTGTGTGTTTTCTCTCACAAGGCAAGAATTGGATTTAGAAGTAGCAAACCAGATTTCATACACATTTGGGATCAAGGCACTGCTGACTATTCAGTACTAATTAAGCTACTTAGCAATGATTTGACTGTTGCTGATGGAATGTCTATCCTGCTGTGAGCCCTGACCTATTTGGCACTTGATATCTAAACAACTCCATGCTTCTTTCTCTCCAACCTACCAGTATTTCTCTGGCCTTATTGCTTACATAGGAATCAGACTTAATAAAGAATTGGATTATGAGAATGGAAAATGCTAGTATATTTCATTCATTCACAAGGAATACTCAGCCCTTATCTAAAAAGTCTTCAAGATTTCATTCATTTAGTTAACTTTGTAATTGAGAGCTGGAAGGGACAACTCCCCATGAGTTGTTGCCACAGGACAACTCATCATGGAACAATTCAACAAATACAAAAGTTAAATGAATTTCAATAGAACTGTGGTCAATAGTAATAAAACAACATCAATTCAGAAATACACGAGTTACAATAATGTAAATGAAAACGTGTTCACCAATAATAAAACGATCTGAATGAAACAATTAATACAGCATTGAATTTTCCTGCAGTGAGTTGTCCAGCGGCAAGTTGGCCACAGTGAGTTGAGTTGACTGTGGTGGGTTGGCCATGAGAGCCAATTTGGTGTAATGGTTAAGGCACCAGAGTAGAAATCCAGTGACCTTGAATTCTAATTCTGCCGAGTTAAAGTGCCTGGAGATTTTGAATTAAACTATAATATTCTGGACCTGTCATAACATCCAAACAAAACAATTTATGGTCTGTATTCATTAATAATCTTCTAATGGTAGCTTACTTCTAATTTTGTAGCCCCTCTACTTTACCTAGACCATACCTACATAGGGCCATAATAATCTACATTCTGAAGATAAATGTGATTCTGCTTCTTATATTATAGACTTAGTATAGCAGGTTGTTGGAAGTGCAATTTATGAACACTGGTATAACTGCCTGCTCCCCATTTGGCCGCGACAGAGACCGAGCGAGCAGAAGCTCCGAAGCCTCGATAGCTGCCTTGCCTCCTTGCAGACAGGGGCGCCTTTTGAAATGGGAAGCCGCGCAGGGAATTGTTAAAACTGCCAGCGCCCACCCGCCTACCACTCGCGCGGT
>JANHFT010002153.1:124133-135498 GCA_032467955.1 Pseudoxenodon macrops
TGCTGCTGCCTCCTGGAGCAGGACTCTGCAAGACAAGAAGCCTTGCAGAGTCCTGCTCCATGAGTTTAGCCACTCGGCTGGCGCAAGGAACAGGGAGGGGAGGCGGCAGCGACGGGACATCGAATCCCACGCTTGCCGTCTCCTGAACCCCCAAAATAATAAGCCCCCCCGATAATAAGGCCAAGGCCATATTTCGGGGTTCAAAATAAGACCCTGTCTTATTTTCGGGGAAACACAGTACTATCAAACTGATTGTTAACAGAAGTGTCAGAAATCATGCCCACAGGTTGCTTTGCAGATTACCTCAGTTTAGTAGGTCAAAGAGACTTTTTAAGGTTGCAGCTGAGAATATAGCCGTGGGAGAAGAAAGGATATGAGGTGGTAATGATAGTATTCCTATATTTGCACAACAAAAGCTCTAATACTAAGTGCTTGTATTTCTATTTTTTAGATTTTAATTTAATTTTTGTCAATGTGCATTTTCTATTTAAAAGCAAGCCAAGATCAGAAGACAGTATAAGAAGCATTCAATATATTTCTACTTGGAGAAGAGGTTTTGGTCAGTCCAGATGAAATTTTACACAATGTGTGGTTTGGCAGAGAAAAGGTAAAATAAGCTTAACTTCACAATCACCTACTGTACTACACTATTCAGGAATCAAGCTTGCATGGACTTGATTGTTTCCTCCTACTGCATCCCATTCACTTTCATGTCATTGATCCACCAATGAGTGATTTTTGAAGAGAGGTTTAGAACTCTTTCAGAAGACCACGACATCCATATTTTGAAAGAACTCCAGTCATAGATAAAGGCACAAAGGAAGAGTTGCAAGAAACATGAGAAGCACTTCCTCCAGTGATACCTGCTTCCTATTAGTAATTTCTAGAATAGCTAAAGCTGCTCTTCTAAATATCATTGACATCCATTCATCCTGCCACATCTCATTAGGAAAATAATTCAAAGATATTTTTCCACTGGCAGATGGGACTAACAGGAAGAGAAATGAATCCAGGAGAATTGACCATTCCTTCTCTTTTACCTGGCAACTCCACTGGGAAGAAACTTCCCAGTGCTTTTACACATAAAGCATTTAATAACAAATCAGTTCAGAACTCCCAGAGTTTTTTCTCTTTTAATTAACAGCGAAACTTTTAAGCAACTTTCTACTATATAGGTTAAAAGCAATTTTATCTGTAATCATAGGTATTATAATTCAAACACTAACTGATCATTGTCCCCAAACTGTTCTGGTCAACTTGTCTTTGGTTCATGTTATACAATTTTCAGAAAACCTATTTTGTTAGTTTGATAATTTCTCCATTGGGAATAATTTGGAACTGACAGTATGCTATCATTTCCCACAGCAATCCAGAGAATATAACTTCAGTATTCAGTGCCAAGGACATTGTGCTGCTCTAAGCAAAATCAAGAACATGATGCTCTTATAATTCACATGGAAGACCTACCACTTTTCCCTTCCAAAGTAGTATTTTTGTGGAAATATGGCTTTCTGCCCATACTTTTAAAAGTTATATATAATTTTTCTACAAGATAAAACAGTTCTACTGCAAGGTACTGGAAAATTATATAAAATCAAGAAGTCTGAATAATCTTTCAAATTGCTTTGATTGGACAAAAAAAATTATCTGAACAGCTTTATGAGATTCTATAGCCTAATCAAGGAAAAGATTATACACATTTCCCATGAATTTCCTACAAAATATATACAGTCATGCATTTTTAAAAGTATCTAATTAATTAGTACATTACTTCTATTCATTGCTTTTGGATTTTAGAACGCGTTAATGAAAATATGAGTGAAATAGCATTGCATCAATATGGAAAAACATCTAACTGATGACACACTGCAATTTTACATTACACAGATAGGTTGCAATCGTTATTCATCTGTATGCAATGTTGTATGTTACTAGCAGCTAGTAAGAATATGATTAACAAAGCCTATTTAAAAGTGCATGGGTCAGCAAATTACAAAACAATGCAAGTATGTTACACTGGTGATGAAAATTTTACCCAGCCATTAATTTCAAAAGAATATGAAATTTTGATGTAATCTTAACTTGTGATGTAGATAGCATAACATATAATTATTTCTTCATATAATAGTCATGTTTTATAAAAAATATATAGTGTGCCACAGTGCTGAATGATGTGGCCTTCATTCAACTTTCCAGATTTACCCCAAACCCCTTAGCGATTCTAGTGGGTCTAGAAAAGGAGAAAAATAATTTTCAATCTATGTCTCTATTGCACAAAACTAGGTTTTGTTATCTTATAATACAGTGACAATTGATTCCCCTACTGGACTTAAAGAACCATGGAAAAAAATCTTTCTTATGTAAACCCAACATGACATCTCTATGATTTGTAGTCACTCCAAAGGACTTGAAGGCAAAGATCAAAGACATTTGTTTGGAAAACTTCCAAGGATCACTGAGCAGTTTTCTGGTCCTTTCTTATAATGGAGGCACATGAAAATAAGTAGTAAATAAACTAATACAGTTTATATTCATTTAATTTAATCATTTATAATTGTTTCTTTAGAGGTTCTTGCAGTACCTATTTAGTTACCTTTTTGTCCTACTTTCCATCCAAAGCAGTTTCTGAAATGATAAAGTATGTCGGAAGCAACTGAATTAATTTGCTAAGATAGAGAATCCAAAGGAAAGACAGCACAATTAGGTAACTTAGGAGAAAAACAATGTGGTTCAGCATGGAAAACCATCTTAGTCTGTGCAATCTATATGAGGGAGAGAGAAAAAATGGGACAGTGTTGTTTATGTCTTGGAAAATATTACATTTAGTTCCTCAAAGCAAATTCTATGTCCAGTGATTGGATCTGAAACTATAACCTAAGTGGAAATTGAAGTCAGAGGTATGTTCAAATCTTTTTTCTCAATGATTGAATTCATCCATATGATTAAGTTGTTAACCATAATTCTGTGGATAAACCATGGTAATTTGGATTAACCTAACATGCTAATCAAAAGCAAGTATATTACATTTTGACTTAACATGGTATTTGAAGTCAAGCCTTGATAAAATCAAATAATTATCTCATTATATGCTCATAAACATAATCCAAGGAAAATGTACAGTATTAAACAACATTGCAGTACAGTATTAAGCAACATTAATGCCAATTATGCTTCCTAAACTTTTTATTTTATTTTACTTTTCTCTCCAAATCATGGACTGATTCAATGAATGACTGTAAAATATTGCCTCCAACATTTCTATGACAAACATAAGTCATTATTAATATTACCCTTAAGCAAGTTTCTAGGCCACAAGCCTTCTGATGTGATATAGGATTTTATTAGTTTACACAGTTCCATTTTCAAATGTCTTCCATTAATCTACAAGCTCTTTCTGAACATTTAGCCATCAATCATTTTCTGTTCATATCATCTTTTAATATTCTTGAGTGTTTAATTGTAAGTGGTATTACTGCAAATACTTTTTTAACATTTTATGCACTGCTCTAGGGATCTAGTGTTTAGGACATTTATGCTTTATTTAATACAATATTTACCTTGACAGTCACAAAGAAAATAAATCATAGTATTGGTTCATCTGAATATTTTGTTTGACATGAGAAACTGCCTAAACCACAGTGGCTAAGTCTGTATGAATCATGTCCATTTCCCCCAGAAACCATGACTATGTAATAATTTCCTTTCATTACTTGAAAGGTCATTCACTTTTCATATGAATATTTAGAACTTCTTAACTACAACTTTATAATATTTACCTTATATTAAAAATCAAATATAAATATTATAAAGCTACCAAGAGAATATGAAGGCTCTCTATATATATAGATATACACCCCTATTGTTTATAAATAGTGAAGAACAGCAATCAACAAGATTAGCACTCATGTTAAGTCCTGCTTTCATATCTTTTCAGCATCTTGTTAAAAATCGCAGAAGGAGCCTACTGCAAACTCCATCAGTCAAGAATTTCAGCTGGTGGGATCTAGGAGGTCTTTTCTGCCACAGCCTTTAGAACAACTTTCCCACCCTTCTAGCCTTCCAGAAGGGCTTTAAAATCTGGCTCTGCCAATTAGTATGGGACCCTGATGGAGAAGCTGTAAGCTGTAGATGGTTGGTACATTTAACACACAAGGCATCACCCTTGCTCTGCTCTGAGCCTGCAGTTTTATAGTTTGTATTTTACCCTTTGCAATTTTAATTGTTTTTATATTTCTATTTTTACTACATGGTAAACTGCCAAGAGACACTTTGGAAGCCATAGTGGCTCAGTGGTTACAATGCAGTATTGCAGGCTAATTTTGCCAATTGCCAACAGTTCTATCCTCAACGGCTCAAGGTTGATTCAGACTTCCATCCTTCTGTGAAATGAGAACCCAGATTGTTGGGGGCAATATGCTTACTCTGTAAACTACTTAGAGAGTGTTGTAAAGCACTATGAAGCAATATGTAAGTTTTTAAGTGCTTTGGACAGCGAGGTGGGTAGCATATAAATTTAATTAATAAATAAGCATGGGCTGCACTTGCTTGCTTGCTTAGTCTATGGAAAACATTATTGGACTGAAGATATGATGGAATCTCCAGTTAAAGAGATGGTGAAATGAACGGCTTGCAATCCCTCCCTAAAATCCCTGAAGACTTTATCTCCCTGTTCCTAAGAAAATGCAGTTAGTATGGTGAGATTTGTGTAAATTGAACTAACAACAATAAAGAAGCAACTCTGATCAGCTCATGGTGTCATTCTGGTTCCTTGCACCTTATAGCAGTTCTTCATTTGTTCTTAGATTCACTTTTCCTTTGTGCCAAATATATGCATTATTAATGCTGACAAAAAGATAAATGGAATTTGTCTAATAAAGTTGAACAACAAAAGTTGTCTCAGCATGATTTTTTTTGCCAGTTTTCATAGCTATATAAAGGTTTGATCTTGGACTTTGTTAACTCTCAGCCTGATCATCCCCCTGTCTCCCATTTTAGAAATTTGGTGATATTTGTGAAGAACATGTCAGCATGTTGCTTTTTTAAAATGAGTTCTTTAAAAACTGGACAGCCAGTTTGATCTAGTAGTTTAAGGAACCAAATCAGAAACCAGGAACTGTGAGATCTAGTCTATTCTTAGACATAGGCACAAAAGGTACCTAAATGACTTTGGGCTCAGTCTGTCTCAGCCCAACCCACTTCGCAGGGTTGTTGTGGAGACAATAGTAGGAGGAAGGAGAACTGGGTATATGTTCATTGCTTGAATTAAAAAAAAGTAATTTACATTTGTTAGATGTAGTCATTTTAAAAAGTTTTGCTATGGCTAAGACTCTCAAAAATTAGAGAATCATGCTGTTGAGACTAAATAGTTTTGGCTTTATTTGGTCTATGAAAGAGTGTGAAAACATGTTTAAATTATTTGCTCACTATCTTGCTGATTTTTGTATTTGCTAATATTTTTGGAAATTAGGAAAATGATACTGGGTCATTTAGCCAATAGATCGTTTTGAAATGTTTGAAGGGTAAAACTTGTTTTGAATGTCTACAGCAGGAGTGGGTTCTACTTACCTTCCCTACTGGTTTGGAGTCACGCTAGAAGTGCGTGCGCACTCGTCACTTCCAGGTGAAAACCCTCTGCGCATACACAGAAGGCTTTGTGCATGCACAGAGGGTAGTTTTTTGGCCGATTTTTGGCCGGAGGACCATTTCAGGTGTGGGGGGGTGTCCAGCCAGCTGTTGCTGCTGATTCAGCAAGCAGGTGGAAATTCCCGATACCAGTTCTAGTGAACCGGTCCGAACTGGCAGGAACCCCCTTTGGTCTACAGGTGTCTTATTACTGAGGAAAATGAGAGTTAATTTGGTCATTAGCTTTATGGTAAATGATAGACACAGCAGGGAATTTATTTTCAGTTTAATCTATTCTATAATGAACATGATTACCCTTATCATTAAAATTTTGATATAGTATCACACTTAGGCCATAAAATAGTTTGTTTGGTTTGGGCTATATGTGTTGTATTAATCCAATCGCTGTGATTTATGAGCCATGAATTATGGTTTAGTCTATTGTGTGAACTCATCCAACTATGGTTTATTTATTGTTATTTATTAATAACAAGTCATTAATAAACTATAGTTAAAATAATATGTGAATCCATGCATTACCATCTTGAAGCACATATGTAGGTTTGAATTCTTGAATTTGAGTACTTGAATTCTCTCTGTATGCCAAGATGATTTCTCAATTACAGTGATTGGAAGAAGCAATACTTATTTAAACATATTTTTTCTATATTTTTCACATGATCTCTTCCAAAACTCAATATTTTATAAATGATATATATAGAATGATTTAAACAAATATTTTTACTACATATATATTTACATATTTCATTATTATTGGTATCTGTGATATCTATACAAGCAGAATAGAATAGAATAGGAAATGAACTTGGCTACTGAGATCCTGAGGTTAGAAGTTTACTTGGATTTTACAGGATAAACTGAAAACATGGAATTTATCCACCAGTGTTCATGAAATGATGTACTCATTTAATATCTAGTTGGTAGAAGATAGTCAAGAATAACCTCAGAACTATGTGTTAGAATTAAATTAGTAACTTACTTAACTTGCAACAAAAAAAACTCCTTTTCTTCACAGAATTCATTTATATTCAAAGAAGCATAATTTAGTTTTTAACATGGTAGCTGTTCAGTGTGTGATTATTTCTAAGGCATTCAATATGCTCAATTACTGAAATAAAACAGGATGATTTATAAAGGAATATAATAATAAAAAGCAAATATTTCAAAAGTAATGTACCAACTCCTGCTATTATAACTCTGGAAGGTTGGAATGTGCTCTTTGATGGCAAATATGGGATACACATTAGCTTAGAGGTTAATTTTATAATCTACTGATTTAGAATAAACTTATATCCAAATGAAGGAAGGGCCAAGGTTAGCCTTGTTATTTCACAGAATGAAGCATCAGTCTCATCTGACAGCAAACACTGGTGGCAGTGGAAAAGAATGCGAAAGTAGGGCTGTGCGCAGCCAGGAGAGCTCGTGAATCTCAAAGTGAGGAGAAATACTGGGCTGTGGGTAGCCCTGTCAATTATCTCACAGTCAGTTTTGTATGTGTAATGGAAAGAGACATGATTTTTATTCTTTGCCTTAAGGAGCATGGTGCTGTGAATGGGGTCAAACTCTTAAATCCTATTGAATTATCAAGTGAAGTTAGCACTTTTGTTTCTGTTGCTGGAAGGAAATAGTGCTCAAGATTTCTCTGAGGAATGAACTTTGAGATAGAATCAATTTCCAAGAAGAGCTTATTATGTCAGCTGAGCCAATATATATATAGTACTTCCCAAATTGGAATGTGTTTCAGACACTCACTTTTATACACTTCTACATAAGCAAGTGCATTAATACCCTTTTTGCAACTCATTGGAATAGTTCCTTGGAATATTGGATCTGTTGTGGTGCAATGGCTAGCATTCAGTATTACAGGCGAATTGCTGCTCATAAGCCAGCTGTTCGATCCTGATCAACTGAAGGTTGACTCAACCTTTGATCCTTTCAAAATCAATAAGATGAGGATCCAGGTTGTTGGGGGACAATATGCTGATTTTGTAAAATGTTTAGGGAAGGTTATAAAGCACTATGAAACAACACAGTGGTCAATGCCTGGCATATGTTACCTGACTCTGTCATTTCTTCCCCAAACCCCCAAAACTTTAACCTTAGAGTGACCTCAACCCATTCCTAAGAGGTCTGTAAGGAGCATGCAGAAGCACACCAGCGTGCCTACCATCTCTGTCCTAGTGTCCCCATGTATGCATAAAATATCATGTACTCATAATCATGCTTTTTATCTTATCATTATACTTTGTCTGTAATCATATACACACTTGATAAAAATAAATAACTAAAATACATAAATAAAATAAGTCTAAGTGTTAGTGCTAGTGCTATTTCTTATCAACTTGTTATCATATATAGATAATCACCTCTTCTTTTTAAGCCATGCTGAGAAGCTGTCAATCTCTCTCTCAATGTGGTACATTTATGATCCACCTTGTTAACAACATGGAACTCAAAATGAATTTAAACAAAAATACAATTCTATATAGTGAAGCAGGCAACATTTCGTGCTGTGCAAAAGAAAACTTCATTATTTTGCTCTGTTAGTAGTGATAAGAAAAAGAAAAGCAGGACACGGAGGTTCTAAAATCACAGTGTAGGGATGCAAGAGAAGTTATCTGATTTTAACGTATGCAGTTGGTGGCTAAAATGGCAGAATCTATCTCTTATTTTACATCTTTTACATCTTTTATTTTGTCTGTAAAATCCACTATAAGCATACATTCACAGCTTGTCCTCTTAGTATTGCACTTACTGGAATGAACGAATAGTAACTTACCTATGAACTGAACTTAGGTCTTTACATGTCTATGTAGATTTTTGGCAACAACATTACATTAGTTTGCCATTGCTTTCTTCAAGTATTTAAAAAAACCTCTATCTAAAGACTATGTTATAATATTTTCTGGATACTCTTCTGCTAATATTAACCTAGCTAAACCCTATTCAGATATCTAAGCCCAGAGAAGCCAGCCAAGTGCTACCACATCCAAGTTTTAAGCAGATTCATTCTCTGTAAAAGAAAAGGCCAGTCTTCTTACAAAGAGGTTAGGGGGTAGGATTTCACACAGTAGTAATATAAATAATGCAACAAAGATAAAATGTAGGTTTTATTTCTCCTCTCTTCCCTCCTTCCCAGAAAAAGCCACAGAAAGAGAACATTAAGAAAACTATAACTAAAATGGAGGAAAAGTTAGGGTAAATAGGAGGGCTTTGATAAACCTTTGTAGCTTAAACCAGGGATCCCTAACCCCTGGTCTGTGGATCAGTACCAGTCCGCGGCATGCCAGAAACTGGGCTGTGCAAACAAGCAAAGCCCCATTCATGGGATGCAGGCAGCACACAAAACCACACCTTCTCCGGTACATGGAAAAAAACAGGGACTGGTTCCATTTCACAATTTTAATTAGAATTGACCAGAGATGATGAACTGGGAAAGACATACTATATCTAGTATAAGTCAATGAAAATATCAGTGATAGCAATGAAAAAGGCAAATTTTATGCTCCCAATTAAAAATAAATGTACTTTGTAATGGCATTTTAAAATGGTGTGCAGTAAAGAACACCCTATTTCAAAAATGATATTGCTGACAAATATGCAGTGACGACTAAATAAATGAGCCAGGTACCCATTACTCTATACTTATGTATTTCATTTTTCTTGCCTAAATGTAGAACCTTACTTTTCTCATCATTGAATTTCATTTTGTTAGATAAGGCCCAGTGTTCAAATCTGTCAAGAGTCTTCTATATCTTAAGCCTATCTTCTGGCGTTTTGACTCTTACTGCCAGCTTTGTGTTATCTGTAAATTTGTTGAGTTTCCCTTTTATCCCCTCATCTAAATCGCTGATGACAATATTGAAGAGTACTGGGCCTAAGTCAGACCCTTGAAGTGCCCCATGGCATTCTTCCCTGCATGTAGATGCATTTCATTAAGGTAACAAGCTTCCAACATGTCCCATGAAATAAAGTCCAAGGCATCCATTTTCCATCAAAGTCTGTTTATTAGGGAAATATCAAATTGGCAAGGACTTGGTGTAATTATGACTCTGGCAAGGATCCGGAATTACAGCCAGTAAAAAGCAAAAGTCTGAAACTTCGCCCCTGAGTCACAATCTCAGTCCATCATTTCTCAGTCCATCAGTCCAGTGACTCCAAACTCCACCTTCCTCCAGCTGCAGGCATCTTCTCTGTTCCATGGGAAGGAATGCCACCTAGACATAACATTCCCCCTTTATCTAAGTAATCCTCCTTTCAACAGTTAAGAGTAGCAATCCTGAAATACTATTACTTTACTTTACTTGCAAACTAAAAACTAAGAAGAAATAGACAAAGGCTAAAATAAAATATGGCTACACATATGTCATCTTCAGGGTCGACATTAGGACTACACTTTGAGTACAGTGGGTCATCCAATTACAAATGCATCCACATTTTTCTATGTTTTAGACAGTAGGTTGAGATCTACTTTATCAAATGCTTTACTGAAGTCCAAGTAAATTATATCCACAGCATTTGTCTGATCCACTAATGTTGTCATTTATTTCAAAGAATGCAATAAGATTTGTCTGGCATGATCTGTTTTTGACAAACCCATGGTTTTTGGTTATGACTGTTTGCCTCTAAGTGTTCACAGAATCATTGCTTGATTAACTTTCCCAGACTTTTCCCAGGTACTGATAGTTTCCTGGATCCATTTATTTTTCTTTTATGAAGATGGGAATTATATCGGCCCTTTTCCAGTCATCTGGAAATGTTTGGTTCCCATTCCTGCTACTGACTCCAGCATTTGCATTAGTTACAGAGTATCAGTCAGGATTTAGAAGGGATGGACTTAATTATAAATCCAGATGAGAGGTTTTCCAAAGTGTATCTCTCAAAGTCACTTGTGGTTAAGTGAAGTATTAGAAGCTACTGTTTGGTTTCTAATATTCTGTCTTTCCTATTAATATGTGCCAGACCATAGGCTGGCCATAAAAAGGATAAAGTATTTCCTTTCAGATTCTTAGAGAATATCAACACTTATTGTTTAAATTGGCTTAACTCTAATTTTACAATTCCCCAGCTGCTGTGTCCACCAACCATTTTAGTCTAGTAACTCAAAGGCCATCATCTTCCTTCTGCAACATCCCGGGCTTTGGTTTGGCTCCGAGTTTGGGGTCTTGCCCTGTGATCATGGTGTGTGTTAGTTTGCTTTGTGTGGGGATCAGAAGGGGCTGCAGCAGCTGGAGATGTCGCTATAGTCTGTCTTCTGGATGGTGGTTGTATTTTGTCTATGGGATGGGTTTTAATCTGGTGAGGGTGGGTGGTGGTGTCATGTGTTATCTTTGATTCGGTGTCAATTTTCGTGGCTGGGACTCGTTTATTGACTAGAGCTAGTTTCCAGATGTCTGGAAGGCGGGAGGTATCATCACGCTATGGGAGTGTTTCTCTATTTCAATAGCTTCCATAATTATTCTCCCCAAACCCAGAGCCAAGCCAAAGCCCGGGATGTTGCATCACAACGAGCGGCTCACGACACTACATCACAGAACTCAGGATGTTGCAACACTAAACCTCAGAAAGCCACAACACAGCCAAGTACCCAGGATGTTTCAACACACAACTCAGGATGCCACAATACTAGAACTCAGGATGTTACTACACAGCCCATTACCCAGGTCATTACAACACAAAAGACTAATGAGCACACAGCTAGGACCACACCCACACAGGATGT
>JANHFT010002153.1:135598-146957 GCA_032467955.1 Pseudoxenodon macrops
ATCTCCGACTAATCTGCAAACATCAACCCCATCAACCAATCAAGATGTAACAACACAACCAACCAATCCACTCATAGCAACAAAGCCAGCACGCCACAGTTCCCCACCAGTATTTATAGAGAGACGGCAGCTCTGATCACGCTTTGCTCGCACAAGCATGAAGCCAAAAACTCCAGCCTGAAGATGATAAGTGGGACCTCATTGAAACATCGCCAAGATACTCTCAATCTTACATAGGAAAAGACCTGAATATGCCAAGACTTGCATACCTATACCCATATAAACCTACGAAAACAATCTCAACTTTATTGAGTATTAAGGTATTGGGGAAGTGTGTTTTATATATATATAAGTATAAAAGTATCTCTGCAATATCATCCTCTAGGCTTGAACCTAGATTTAAAAAAACCACAAATCCATTATTAAATTATTATTAATTATTAAATTATTTTGATTGAAAAATACTTTTGAAGATCACAGAAATATACTCTCATATGAACATTGTGCTAAAATTATCTTAGGACTTGAATGAGATCACCATAACACAGATCTGCACATCAACATCAGTCTTTTCTTTAATTAATCATTCTCAAGAAATAATTACAATTAACCTATTGTTTCTACCCATTGTCTTCGCTATCCACAGTCTCAATCACTTTCAACTGTTGCTATCAATACAGCATTCTTACAAGACTGAAGCTTGCAGAGAACATCTTCAGGTAATCATTGCTCAAATGAATCTAGGAAAAGCAGAGAGCATTGGAAAAGCAGTGCTCATTTTTTGAATTTCAACCTGATCAGTCATTTAGTCTTCTCCAAATTGCCAGTATTTCATGAACTAAAAATGTTTGCTCAAAAGAAAACAAATGTGTAGCATACCACACACAGAAACTTCATGTATTGTCCAAATATACTTGTGTAGTAATTTGCAAATCATTCTCCTGATCTGTTGCTATGGGAATAGTTACAAAGAAAGATTGATTTTTGAAACTATTATATGCACTGGGAAACCTTCTGCACGGAAGTGTTAGACTGTTTTCACCACTGCACCTTGTGGCTGGGGTGTTTCAGTAAGCCTTCTGGGATATGGTATCCCATCAAATCCTCAGAGTTTTTCATGATCGCAAAAACCTGGGAGAGCAGCATGCCAGCAAAATAGTATTTGTGGGGTGAATAAAAAAATAGCTAGTAAGGGTTAGATCAGGAACATGCCTGCAATAAGAAAATAAATAATCACACACACACAAACTAACAAACATGAGCTTGTTGGAAGGCAGAGCCTAAAGTGAGAGTGAGGAAACATAGTTTTTCCACGACTAGAAAAGCACCTGGTTGCAGAAATAAATGTTGGTTTGAAGACAGCATTGTATAGTATTTTCCCAACCACACCCAAGAAAAGACAAAAAATAAGTTTTCTGTTTAAATTTATATTCATGCATTTTGAATTCTTTTGACTTTAACATAAAAAGTATTCAGGGGGGCAGGAAACATTCAAAATTTCCAAGTGTATGGATGACAGCTGCAGCACACTTACGTTAAATACACGTATGCCTTCATGCATATAATTATGAGGTCAATTCAAAGCAACTGAGATGTACACATTTTGCACTATTTCAGTTCAGCTTGATACAAACTAGAATGTTTAAACAAAGATCCTAGGAGCTGTACAACCTATGAGTTACAGAAATATTATTTCAAATGTTCGAACTATCACTTACTATATTCAGGTTTCCCATAGCACCAATTCTTCAGTACTAAACATTATGAAACAGGCCTATGTGTTCTGGAACTCTAAACAACCCCAAAAGACAGTGTTGATTAGTTATATGTTTTAAATAATACTAGAGCTAATGATACACAGGACAATTAAACAACTATTTGGTAATTGCAGTCAGACTACAGATTGCACACTACACAGATTTAAAAAAAACAAATAGCAAAGAAGTAAAGAAATCTTAAGAGAAAAAAGAACTTTGCAGAGGATGAATTCATGGGAAAAGATTAAGGAAAGGACATTTTTAAAAAAGCAAGGGAAAAGAAGAAAAGTTACCTGCCCTTGTTTGTTGGCTTGATGGCCTTTGAATTAGCACCTTTGGAATTAAAAACAAAAGCCCTAGAGAGAAAGAAGAATTGATTAATTGAACAATAATCCTTGTTCTTTTCTGACTAGTTGTAACAAAGGCCATTTTTAACCTTATGTTGGGGAAATTACCACATTAACAAACAAAAGGTAAATTCAGTCTTTAAGAATTGAGAAATCATCAATAAGGTTTCAGCTAGAATGAAAGATATGTTCCTTCCTGGCTGAAGGAAAAGAATGAGGACATTCTGTAGCACAATGATATGTGACAGACAGGATCTCTTATTTTTACCTTAAGAAAATGCTTCACTTCAGTAGTTGGATTTAGGAACATATTATATATCACAGTAGAACTATGGATAATTCCAATACTTAAAATATTAATGTCTTTATTTCACATTCAGCATCCAAAAATAAGAAAAGTTCAGGAATTTTCAGACACAAAGAATGTAGCCTAACTTTTCCTTTCAGCTTGAATAACGTAAGAAGGGTCAAATCAGCAGAAATCTTTTATTAATTGAGGAGTAGGAGCAGTTAATCAGGAATCTTTGAAGGACTCATAGATGTTGATTGGAAGTTTCAGTGATCAAAATGTTTCTCCTATATATATATTTTCCAGCTGAAATGGAGTTCCTCTTTTCAGATGGTGTTTAAAATATGTTAAAACCTACTAATAATTCATCTTGCTATGGTTGTGGAGCATCACACAATAAGATCTATTCGTACCCTGAATTTTTCACGCATCCATAGGTAAATCTGTTTCACCTTCTCCTGTAATCACTTGCATGGCCAATATAATTAAGCTTTAATATCAGCTGACTATAGTCCTATATCTCAATATTGCATGAGCTTTCAAGTAAATCATAAGAAAAATACACACATTCATTTAAAAGATGGGAGTTAAAGTAATAATAACCAATAAATTAAGGCATGGGCCATGTAGACATTTTCACTTCAATATTGAATGCTTTTTGGTGAATGCCAATTTCAGGAATGCATTATATGTCACACATATAAAAACAAGCAAAGGAAACATATATGTATATTAGTTATTGTCTGTTATTTATATGATTCAGTCAGCCAAAATATCAGGCAAAAAATATTCATGTCCCACTATCTTATCTCCCACCATGGGCACAGATACATATATCCAAAATTATGTGCCCCAACTTTGAATAACACTGTAAACCTAAGTCTTTAATTAATAGATGTCTATGGAGATTCTCAGTTATCTGGATCATGTTTGTCCCAAAGGTGCTTTTTTCAAGAGGCAACTGAACTTTCTGGTTTTTCTTTGAAAATGTTTTGCTTCTCATCCAAGAAGCTTCTTCAGCTCTTCAGAGTTGCCTCTTGAAAAAAATACCTTTGGAACTTTGATTAATAGGTTTTATGTTATTGGGGTTGGCTTGATGAAATGGTGATGGTACATGTGTCATGCACCAGATTTTGGGCTTAGCACAGGGCCCCCCAACAAGTAGCGGGCAAGCGCATGTGCACAGCTCCAATTGTATGAGTAGTGGACTCTCCCCATTCCCTTACCACCAAGCCAGAAAGTTGGGGGACTACTGGCTCAGCATATCATTAGAACACAGCCAGGTGGGGTTTCTGTTATATAGTAACAATTTATTGTGCTATGAATATAATATCATTTTTTCTCAGTGCCTGGGTCTCCAGAAAATAATTCTGATGGCCCAAACTAAACAGAATGTTTGTTAAAAATGGGATCATAAAGGAAGGGACCATTTTAAAAGAAGTATTATGTTTTATTATTTTCTGTCCTCATACACTCTTAGTGCATCCTGTAACAAAAACTGTTATGTGAAAGAAGTTAAGCAGCTCTTGGTTCAGACTAAGTGTAGCTTTGTTGCTGAGGCATTAATCCTAAAGAACATTCACTGCCTTTTTGGTTTAATTCATCCCCTGGACAACCACTTTATACAAACAAAACCCTACTCCATTCCCACCAATGGAGAATTGATCTATACTTATAATGATGCCAGAAAGTCTCAACTGATCTACTGCCAAATGTACAAAAGGTATCAAATATGTCTCCATGGCCAAGGTACAAAATCACAAGTCACATTACAAAATATATGTATCAAAGAATTATTGCCAATATAGTCCAGGATTTTCTTCATAGCCTAACTGACTATGGTTTGCATTTTTAGTATGCTTCATTCTCTGTCCCTGATAATTATTTTCCAGGTGTTGTTTTTGTTGCTAATAGTGAAAACTATATCTAGATAAGTATCAAAATATATTTTATAGAATGCGTAAAATAACATAAGCAATCAGTTCTTCCATTTATTACTTTTTTACATTCAGAGTAACAGGAGGAAGGCAATTATTCTAATATCTTTCAGGTGGATAGTAGTTGTTTTTTATTCCTGTTCTGAAACAGTTCACAGAAAGCACGGTACATTGATTTTGACTAGCAAGCTATAAACAAATTTAACAAACAGAAAATATATTTTGGGTTTGTGTTCATTGTTGAATTGATGTGCATCTTTAGTCCAAATAGATTGCCAATTATATTGAATCAAATGTACTCGTTTCAAAGTGGTATAGCTATGGGCATTACATTGCCAAAGAAGACATTTTTTCTTAATTTGAGGTATGAGTGCACATTAAATATATGTGTGAAAATGTTGTATTAATAGTTTTTTTTTTAAGAATAATGTTATTGTGCTAAACTAGTAAACAAAAGAACTCTCTTCTTAATTGTACTCTTAGCTACAGTGTTTAGACTGACTATGCTGTTTAAAAATTATAGGAATTGCAGTCTAGCATATTTTTAAGATATCAGTTTAGGCAAGAGTAATTAATTATCTATAGAGCAATATTGTACCACAAGACATCAGAAACAAAAGTATTCTACTGCCACCATCCTATGTATCAGGATAGCAAAAATCAACTTTAATTAATGAGGCTTATTCCAAAGTAGCAATGCTATCTTAATGAGATATCTAAAAAGCTAAGGATTTGGAGAACAATCAACTATGATTTTTTTTAAATTATGGGTTAGAAGCCAAGAAAAGTTCATACTTGGTTAGCCAATCTGATGAAAGCATTCTAAGTTAGTTTTTTCATCTCTAAATGAACACAATAATCCATATTATATCTCAGATGCACTGGAACTCTGATGAAGTCTAATTCTGATGAAGCTCCTAAACTTTGGACAGGCACAGTTAAAATAAATATGTCTAGTTATAAGATTTTTAAAATAAAAACTAATAGTTTGAGCTATATATATATTAGACTACACATATACATAAACCTGCCAGCCAGGTAGTAATCTCTGCTATAATCAATTGGTGCAAACTGTTGTGAGGACTGGAAAGTCCATGATCAGATACAAAGAGACTAATATTGGACACATCCCTTACAGTCATGTGTTGCCACCATTCTCATAAGGAAGCAAATTTCATGCAGTGGTTAAGACATGAGGCTAGAAACCAGAAGACTCTTAAGTCCTGGTCTTATGCATGAAGTTCTGGCCCTTAGACACTGATCTTAGGCATGAAGTTATAGTCTTGACCTGAGACATGAAATCAGCAGAGTGACCTTGGGCCATTCCATCTCTCTCTCAACCCTACCAAGAAGAAACTAGCAAACCATTTCCAAAATCTTGTAAAGAAAACTGCAGGTATTTGAAAGCATGCACATTCACTATCCACATTGAGAAACAAGTTTATTTCAGTTCAATGCGCAGGTAAGAAAGATGTAAGTTTTGAACCTGAGCTGGATGGAAGGAGAAAGAGAAAAAGAAATAGGCGAAAGAAAATATGTTGCCTGAGGCTTACAGTTGGCAGTTGCTGATTTTCTGCTCTAATAACAGCTTTAATGGAATTTGTAATAAAAATAGTTTATCAAAAAAACCTGTGTCCTTGAATCTCTGCTTGCTAGCCTTCATGTTCAGGTAATGATCTGGGTGCAACGTAACCAAAATAATATATCTAAAGGTGCAATCAGAGAGAAAATATAATTAAATACTTTTTAAATACCTAAATCTTTGTCAAGACTGTTTTGCTTCAAGGCACCTCCTTTGAAAGTAAGAATCAAGTGAGATGACTTGGAAATGTACACATTTATATGTACACAAATATGAATTATTACGATTCTCTGCATTTCTTAAATATAGGCACAAGGTACTATAAGGTAATAGGTGTTGAAATGATGTAGCAGAAGACATTGGAGAGAAGGAACTATCAAGAAACCTTGATACAAGGTTTTAGAAGAAATGAATCACACAGTATTAGGTACTATTGAGCTGAAATTCTGTAACTCATTTACATAATCACAACTGAAGTTTAATTGAAAATTTTCACTACTGGCATAAAATTGATTTTATCATGATCATTTAATTGTATTCCTCCTCAATACCTGTTTTTATCCAGCTATAAACCCATTATATTAATGTTATAAAATAGCAATTTGGTTGTATGTAAATGAATTGAATGCTACAATTGTAGATTAATACTTTAAGATCAAGAATAAATAAACTATTAATACAGAAGTCCAGCAATCTTCAAAGTTTTCGTCAGCTAGCTAGTCAAGGATCACCTCTCTCATTTGCTGTGTTTGTGTGCAGACAATAGGAGAATATAGCACTAACAAGAAAATATATTAATGAGAAAACATGGAGGGTTGTTTTGCTTCTAATTTCATTTATTCACATTCCAATACTTGACAGTTTTCTTCAATACATCAGTACACTGGATATACCTCAAAGCTGTGGAATGTAAGCAATGGTATGCAAAAGAGTACATTAGACATCTGTGGTTGAACAGAGTAGTATGAGCAGCATGCTTGGAGTAAAACTGGACTTTGGTTGCATATGTGGTTTACAGGCCAAAATGTGCAAAAACATAATGATGTTATAGATGCAGCATGGTCCTTTGAGGAATTCCCTTATTTGTCTTGTAATTTATTCCTTCAGTAACTAGGAACAAAAAAATGAAGAATAAAACAGTCCTAGATCTGTAAACACATTGAACATAATGAAGAAGGCATGGAAATGTCCACAGAATGATTCAGAATGATTCAGAGCTGCCCAACCTAGAAGAACTTTAGCTAGTGTTATGGAAGAAGGCTCCATTCAGCAATAATTTTATTTCTTGAGTTTGCTTTGGGAATATGGAGCTAAGAGAGAATTTGACCACTGTACTTGGTACAGACATTTGATAGTGGACATGGAATAATAGATCTCAGTTATAGGAAGACAGGTTATGATTTAGGTTATGATTTAGCAGAAGAATTACAATAGCAAGAGCAATTCAACAATATGTTGATATACACAGGTGTATATCGATTCATTCTCTAATATAAAAATTGGCATTAATAGCATTAAAAAAACAAATTTGTTGAGCATGATTGAATAAATCCTGTATTTCTTATCATTTTGCATTTGAGCCATATTAATATATATTTCATTAAAGTGTAATAAACCTCATCTAATGATTTTTTTACAGAAGAACTATCTACCAAGGAAATCTTAGAAGAAAAATCTTTTCTTATTGATCCACAAGCAGATCCATTTTCTGCTTACTTCACAACTTCCATCCCAGTTAGAGATAATGGAAGATAAAAAAGCCTGATGAGAATGAAAAAAGAAAAAGAATCTCATCCCATTATCAATTCCCCTGGATATCAAAAAATATCATAGTATGTCATAATTTAAAGAAAAAAAGGTTATTATGTCAGGATGAAGTAAACCATGAAAACGCTCTGCACAAGCTTCCTGGGAATGAGATCTTCAGAACCAGGTTTTGTGAGATTAACAAAACCAATTGGGGAAGATAAAGAAGAATGAATATAATGAATGTGCAGGAATAAAGCATAAGTAAGAAGAAGAAATAAAAACTGAGAGATGTACAGGTTGGCAAGAAAAAAAGCACAAGAGCATACAATAACTAATGATATGATTTGAAGTCCAGTACATTTGTTTGTCTTCGTCAGAGGTGGATTCCTACTGGTTCTAACCTACCTGTAGTAACTTGGTGATGATGTCACAGAGCCGGTCTTATCAGTGTCTCCGTGGGCGCCGCCATCTTGAATTTTTTATTGCTGCGTGCACACATGCATGCACATGCAGCACAACCCTGAGCAAACCATCAGCAAAAATATTCAGAAACCACTGCTGGTCTTCCTACTGAAGAAGGTTCTACCAGAGTCTATAAAAATTGGGATAAATAAATATGAACCTAGAAGAGGGGAACTCAGTAACCAATCATAGGCATACCACATTATGTGTAGAAACCAGATGACTAGGAAAATGATGAAACAGTGCACAACTGGAGAGAGAAAAGCACAGAGTAAAGTAGCAAACAGAAAATTTATGATAAAAGTTAATAGAGAGCATAGTAAGAAGTAACTCAATTGAAGGGGCATTCCTGCCTCTGCAAGGTAGCAAGACAACTGCTGGGATTATTTCACAACAACAACTGAAATGCACCATCTTAATTGGAGATGCAAGATAACATGAAAATGTATATTTCAGAAATGGAAGAGAAATGTCTGCCCTGCGGTTGCTTTGGCAGGGAGTAATAGAGGGCAATGTAATTTGTTTATGCCTTTTAGGAACAGCTGGTTCAAATATAAAAATGGAGAAGCAACAACACAATCAGACTTGCAAGATTCTGTAATAACCAAGCTTAGTAAAAGTAATTTTAAGCCTTTCCATGAAGTTGATTTTTTTGGGTCTGGTTTCCTAGTAGTACAGATAGCAATCTTAAACTTCAATGAATTACAGAAGTGTCTGGTCTGAGCTGAGTACAAATTTTATCTGTCATTTGTGCTATTAAGATTGGGATAAATAAATAAATACAAATTTATTGTTTTGATAATGAAGCTCTCCTGTTTCTGTTAAGCTCATTTTCCTTCCTTTCTATACTACTTGCTGTTCTGGTGACAGGGCAGCCAAGCAATATATAATAGATAAGTTGTAAGTCAGAACCACCTGATGTCACTTCTTAAAGACTTTACATGATTTCAAATGTTCTGTGTCTGTAGGATGGAATCTTTTACGTGAACTGAAGCTTCAAAAAAGAATTGTCTCAGCCACACATACAGTTTGTAAAGCTTTTAGATATAATGTACATTTATGTAGGCGTTTTCATATATGCTGGAAAAGATATTTCAGATACTTCAGACATGAGCATAGTAAAACCACTATATATATCCCATGTGCTCTACCATATAAGGTCTTCATCAGAAACCTTCCCAGGTCTCTCTATCTAGTTAGTTCAAATGGGTGGATATTGGTAATGTGTTGACACTCCTGAAAATCAAATGTCCTGTCTGAGATTATATTATATTATTCTGCCTATATTTCAGAGTCAATTAAACACATTTTTATTTGCCTAAACCTTCACAATTGGGTTTCAGTGTTTACTTACATTTTAGAATGTATTCTTTACCTTCCATAGAGAGTTGGGCTTTTAATTCATTTAATACTAGTTTATATATTATTTTTAGACATTTTATGACTTCTTTCTATAACTTGTAGATTTTAAATTTATGTCACCATCTAGAGAACTTGATTAATTGGATAGGACATGTGCTATTTTCAAATTAAACTTATCCACATACTTATATTTGTTCCGTTTTGGTCTAACTGTTCAATTAAATAGACTGACGTAAATGACTCTGTTTGACATGACAGTACTATAAATTTCTCCTGATCCTCCTTTATAACATTATTAGATTACTTGAAGGTTAATCTAATTTTTAAATTTTGTGAACCTTCTATTGATGTAAAAGGTAAAGATAAAGGTTTCCCCTGGCTAGTTGTGTCTGACTCTTAACAGAAATATTTAACTCAATTCAGATTTTTGTTACCTGTTTTAGCCACAGTTGTAGCCATCCTCAGTTTTCTCAAATGCCAAAAAATGTCATGAAGTATAATATAAGTTCTGCACCTTGCACACATTTGTGCAGTATCATAAATACAAAAGAGTAAATCTTGCTCTACAACATTACGGTGCTTGCTTTGTCATTTGTCCCTTTGATGACATAATGCGTCCCATGATACTACCAAATAATTATCATTTAAATTTTATATTTTAGAATATCACCCCTTTGAGTCTTGATGGGACACTGTCATTTTGGAATGTGGCAAAAACAAGTTTGCTATTGAATAGCAATGAAATTCAGCCAAATGCTTTTAACATTCTCTATCCATTCTCTATCCATAGATTTGTAATAATGTACAAGTAGGTCACAATTGGACTTCAAATAATGTGATATTCAGCAGTGCAAATTATAAACTGATACCAGGTCGTGTGTAATGGGACCCAAAATTGAATTAATGTGAGGCCAGCCTGGTGCTAATCGACATGTGTGTAAAATTAGTTATTTGAAAATGAAAAGGTAGCCAATAAAACTGATAAATTAAACAGATTAAAAATACAGGGAAGACATAGAAAATAATTCAATGGGCAGAACTGTGGAAACTTCTGTATTTGATATCTGCACAAGGCTTTCAGATTTGCTTTGAAATACATTTCAGTTTTGTCTGTAAGGTGGCCTAATCTGGTTCACAGAAGAATTTAAATCTGTTTGATTTTTGCATGGATCGTAAAGGAAAGATAAACACATCTAAAACATCACAAATGCTTTCCTAGCCAAAATAATGCAAAGAGAAAAGTGTCCTATAAGATTCTAATGTCATTACTTACAGAACATCTGTCTGCCCTGGATCCAACTAGATTGAGCAGCAAAGTCTAAATAGAGATGACTCTCCCATTTGTTTAAGCCCTTGTAGTGATTTCTGTGGAATTTAGTTCCCTGTCCTATTAATTTCTTCAGTTGTAAAGATAATTGTACTCATACTGAAGCTAAAAGTAATGGTTTCCCTGTCCAGTCATATCCATTTCTATGCTGTGGTGCTCATCTCTGTTTCTTGGTCAAGGGAGCCAGCATTATCCAAAGACATTCTCCATGTGCATGTGGTCAGCATGGCTATATGTCAAAGGCACATAGAACACTGTTACCTTTCCACTGAAGTGGTACCTATTAATCTGCTGGCATTTGCATGCTTTTGAACTGCTAGATGGGCAGGAGCTGGGGCAAGAGACAGGAGGTCACCCCATTGCAGGAATTATCAATAGTAGTAACTGTGAGAGGGATCTTGGAGTCCTAGTGGACAACCATTTAAATTTGAGCAGCAATGTGCAGCAGCTATCAAAGAAGCCAACACAGTCTGCATAAACAGATGGATAGAATCAAGATCATGTGAAGTGTTAATACCACTTTATAATGCCTTGGTAAGGCCACACT